>PVJH01010948.1:46011-71296 GCA_004026705.1 Nesogale talazaci
GATTCCTGGATCGTATGATAGCTCAGTTTCCATCTGTTTTAGATATCACCAAATCAATTTCTTTCTTTTTTTTTCAAATCAATTTCTATAATGGGTGAACAGACCTACAGGTCACCAGCAGTGGGCCAGAGCTCCTATCTCCCCATGACCCCGCCAACATGTGTTACTTTCTGATAGTCACCCATCGAAATACTCCACCCTTAGGGACTGGCTGCAAGGAATGCGTCAAAGTTCTATATGATACTTTCACTCTGTGAGTCAGTCTAACCCTCCTTTAAGAAAATATTTCAGAAAAATGTCATCATCTTTCCTTGTCAACATTTCTCCCTATCCACAGCTGACACAACGATGACCTCTCCTCTGTGTCCCGATGTGCACAGGAAAGATAAGAAATATGTCTCTTTTCTACTCCTTCCACAAAGGCTTGTTGAAACCGTACAAGGGTGAACTTTCTAACACTCTCCATGTCTTCTTTATAAGCCCTGCGCTACACAGATGTCAAGTGCCTTTTCTTCCACCATCTCTGAGCCCTGGAAGGTTTACATGCCTCAAAAGGCAATCTTGGCCTCTCTTAAAACTTCCGGTTGAAAGCAATCAACCAGGAACACCCACAAGAGGTCCAAGAGAGTAAGTGAAAGTCAATGTACTTACTTCCTTGGCTCCCCATGTGAGGGCCACAGGCTAAATGCATCTCCGACGAAAGGTCACCACTCCGGTCAGACGGGATTTTCAGCTTTCTGCCTCCAGGCTCTGTTCTGGAACAGTGTCTGGGCCCTGACTCCTCATCCCCTTAGGTTTAAGAATGAACAGCAGTCCCCTGGTCAGCCTGATCTGGATAGTTTCCCTATACCTTAGCCACACCTTTTTTAAAAAAATAATTTTATTGGGGGTTCACACAACTCTTATCGCAATCCATACGTACACCCTTTGTAGCAAGCACATTTGTACATTTGTTGCCCTCATCATTCTCAGAACACTTGCTTTCTACTTGAGCCCTTGGGGTCAGTCCATTTTTCCCTTCCCTCCCTGCTACTCCCTTCCTCACAAACCCTTGACAGTTTATAAATTATTATTATTTTGTCATATTTTTTCAATGATTTTATTGGGGGCTCTTACAACTCTTATAACATTCAATACATCATTTGTATCAAACATATTTGTACCCATGCTGCCATATTCATTTCCAAATATCTTCTGCCTGAATCCTTGGTATAAACTCCTCCTTCCTCCTCTTTTTTTTTTTAAATAAATTATTTTCTTGGGAGCTCATACAACTCCCATCACGATCTGTACATACATCAATTGTATGCAGGCCACATTTGCACACTTGTTACCATCATCACTCTCAGAACATCCTCTCTCCACTTAGGCCCCCAGAACCAGCTCCCCATATTTTCTTTCCTTCCCCCAATCCCCTCTCCCATGAACACTTTATAATTTACAAATTGTTATTGCTTTTTCATATCGTACCCTGTCCAATGTGTCCCTTCACTTACTTCCCTGTGGCCCGTACCCCAGAGAGGAGGCTATATGTAGATCCCTGAAATTGGTTCCCTCTTTCTACTCCACCCTCCCAGTATCGCCACTCTCACCACTGGTCCTGAAGCATTCATCTGTCCTGGATTCCCTCTTTCCAGTTCCTATCTGTAGCAGTGCACATCCTCTGGTCTAGCAGGATTTTAAGGGAAAATTGTAGTCATGACAGTGGCAGGTAGGAAGAACTAGAGGACCTTTTTAAAGAGTCCCCTCTAAGCAGTCACCATCTAGAACTTCCCCTGGGGTCAGCTGGAACTTCCTCCTCAGGCTTCCCTCCACCTCTCGCTATTTTCCCAAGGATCAAACCTATATCATGGTTTAACAGTTCTTCCTCTGTACAGCCTATATCCTCTCCCAGAGGCATCTTCCCAGAAATCCTCTTGCACAGCTGTCTTGACATCTACTTCCCAGATGACCCAGCGAACATAGGATCTTCCCCAGCCCCCACAAGGGGAGCAAGGTGTGCAGCAGAATGATAGTCTCTCCCCAGCCTACTCAACCCATGTGCTGAGCAGATCATCAGGGAAGCTGGGCTACCTGAAGAAGGTGACATCCGGATGGGAGAAGGGCTCATTCACGATCTGTCCTTTGCCGATGACACAACCTGGCTTGCCGAACGTGAGGAGGACTCGAAGGCCTTGCTGACGCAGATCGAGGACTGCAGCCTTCAGGGTGGGTTACATGACTCAATGTACAGAAGACCCAAATCCTCCCCACTGGGCCAATTGGTAGCATCCTGATAAATGGAGAAAAGGTTAAAGCCGTCAAGGATGTCGTCTTCCTGGGAGCCACAACCAATGCCCATGGGAGCAGCAGCCAAGAGGTCAAAAGATGCATCACGTTAGGTACACCTGTTGCCCAAGACCTCGTGAGCGTCTGCAAATATGAGGATGTCACTCTGAGGACGAGGGTGTGCCTGACTCCTGTCACGGAGCTTCTGATAGGCTTAGATGCATGTCCAAGTTGGACACGGACTAAGGAAGACCCTAGAAGAATCAATGCCTTTGAATTTTGGTGCTGGAGAAGAATGTTGAAAGTTCCCTGGACTGCTCAGAGGACAAGCTAAGCTGTCTTGGAAGAAGCTCACAGTCAGAAGGATCCTAAGAGGCAAGGATGTCAGAAAGTGTTATCCTTCTTACATAGTTTCAACATATTCTCCAGAAAGACTGGTCCCTGAAGAGGGACATCTTGAAACAGAATCCCAGAAGGATTCTTGGTGAAGTGGAAGAGGAAGGCCCTCCAGGAGAGGGACTGGCAGAAGGGCTGAAAACCCTGGGCTCCAGGAGGAACAATTGTGAGGCTGCCACAGGACCAGGCAGTGTTTCCTTCTGCTGTGGGGTCACTCTGGGTCACAGCTAACTTGATGACACCTCACAACAAGGTTCTGTGAGAAATCAGTGCTCCAGCCAGGCACAGAGCTCCTCTTTTCTCCATTGACCTGTAGGGGACTCCTTGGGGCTCTTTCTTCCATGCCAGCTGTCTGCTTGTAACTCCCTGCCTCAATAGTCCACTGCCCAAATGAGTACGACTTTTTAATAAATCTTAATACTTGTCAGGACTATTCCTGGTGGTGTCATAAGGTCGTAGAGCAGTGGCCCTGGTGCTGTGGTGGCTACATGTTGGACTGCAACCTGCAAGGTTGGCAGTTCAAAGCTCCTGGGGAGAAAAGGCGGGCTTTCAACTCCAGTAAACCATTATGGTCCAGTAAACCCACAGGGGGTGGCTCTGGTCCAGCTTGGGCTCAGTGGCAGAGTGGGAGATTTTTTTCTTCAGATATGCACGATCGTCTCTGATACCATGTATGGACTCCAGTGTCAATTTTAGAATCAGTTGTCAAGTCCCTTGAAAAACACGCAAGCAATCCTACTGGGATTCTGCTTCGAACGGGATTCAATCTATACAGCAAGTGTGCAAGAATCGACAGTGTGATGTGATTGAGTCTTTCTAGCCGTGAACGTAATGAGCAGACACATGAAGGCCTATTTGATTATATTTATTCCCCAACCCCTTTTCTCTGCAAGCGCCGTTTTAAACTCCCTCTCATACTATATATGTGTAAACTGCCACTGGTGATCACCATGATGTTGCCATGGGCCTTTGAATTAATTCCGAGTCCTAACGACTCAATAGGACAAAGGGGTAGAATCCCTCCATACGCTTTCCTAGGCTGCCTAGGAACACATCATCATTCCTTTTTCCCATGGGACGCCTGGCTGGCGGGTGCAAACAACCACCCTTGCAGTTAGCAGCTGAGTGCTTAAGCACTGTGCCACCAGCACTCCTTGATTAAGAATGCGAATGATCAAGCAACAAGTGTGATGATAAGCAACAAGTGTCACAGCCGCTGAGATCTCACGTTCACCATGTGCCAGACACGGGTCGAAGCGCTTTCTTCTTAGAGCCTATGCCCGGAGAGAGATGAGAGAACCTGGCCCACCTGGTGGATCTAGAAAGGGGTGGGGTCAGACCTGAGGAAAAGAAGTCTGTCTTCAGGGTCACCGTCATCGCCACCGCACTCTATTGCTCTGGGCAGCTCAGTATTGATTTCTGAGGCTATCAAAATCCATTCCATTCCTTCTTTTTTCCTAACCCTCTGCATTGTGCTATCCTTTTGATCTTAAAGGGTGGATGGTTCTGCCTCAGGAGTGAGTTCTAAGCCACTAACAGGATCGCTGGTAGCCATGGAAATTCACTCTCTGGCCGTTCTGGAGGCCACAAGGGCTGTGCTCCATCCATGAGCAAAAGGGTGGACTCCCCTCCTCAGACTGGGCCTTTTCTAGCTCCTGAAGGTGGCCTGGCATTCGTGGAATGGGGACCACATCACTCCTCTCTCTGCATAAGGCCTGTGTGCCTACTCTCTCGTAAGGACCACTGTCAGTGAATTTAGAGAGCACCTAGACAATCCAAGATAAAGACTTCCCCCCCACATCCTGAACTTCATCACTTCTTTAGCCATGGAAAATAATTTTCACCCTTTGACCCTTTAAGGTAGCAACCACAGATTCTGGAGATTGGGATAAAGATAAAAATGGGGGTGAAATGTCAACCTTCAGTCTATTGCAACACTATTAAAAAAAAACCAATTGACTTTTGTGTGCCATATACAAATCCAACAAGCTCTGTGATCGATCCCAAGAACATATCCGTCCGTTCTTTTGTTTGCTGTGTAGACCATCACATCATCGATGAAGAATCCACATGTGTTTGGTTTTTGCTTGTCTGTGTTAAGGGAATTCCTTATTTTGTATGCCACCCCCTTATCATGAGTCTCGTCACAAGCAACAACTGATGTTGAGTGTGCATCGGGCCAAGGACGAGATGCACACTTGCTACGGGAAGGATAGCCTGAGAAGGTGCTGCAAACAGTGGAAGCAAAGTGTGGAACACTCCAGATCACAAGAGACCGGGTGTGCTGGTTGGATAGAGGGAGGTGGGGAGATAGAGACTCTGCAGGTCTGGGGCTGAGAGATCACCTAAGATCAAAGTCCACAAAAGTCCGAGGGAAGAAGCAGGAGACACAGAGAGGAAGCAGGACACATGACGGCTCCGTGAAGGGATTGTGCCCGAGGAGTTGAAACAAACTGTAGAGGAATGGTTGAGTGTAAAGCCGGTGATCTCCTCTGGAAATCTTCACCGAATTCATCATAAGAATTTTTTTTTTAAACAGAAGCCAGTGGGAAGTGTGCACATCAGGAAGGAATCAAGGACGAAGGAAGGGACGTTCCCTTTTTCCTGTCAGAAATATGACGATTGAAATATGGTTTATATGCACCGAAAGCAACTAGTAAATACAATGAAACAAAGTCATGCTGACCTACGCAAGCTTCATTTAAAAGAATGGCTTTTCTTTGACCCCCAGACCTGTGGGCTGACGGGATCACCCTAGATGGACGATTTGGTCATCATCCCCACTCTCCCCCTTTTGGCTTTTCCTTTCCCTGCTTTGCACAAATGTCCAGTGTGAGGTCTGAGTCACTAGCACAGTGAGATTGGAAACAGATGGAAAAGGACAAGCCAAGCAAGTGTGCTTGTGCTGCTCTTCCCTCCCCAGCAGAGGCTCCCAAGTGAGAGGGGAGGCCACAAAAGGCTCTGAAGCTTTCCCAGAAGCCAATCACAAGGCCGAGAGCCCCAAGGAAGCATTAGACTCGTGAAGTAATACCTTACTTTCTTCTACAAGAAAAGCGCCAAAGGGCTGAGCCCCGGTGACGTAGTGGTTGTGCGCGGGACTGCGGCCCACTGGGACGGAGGTTCAATGCCAGCAGTGGGGCTGGGCCTCCTACTCCCACCACCAGAGAGCAGTGATGCCCCCCCCCCCAAAAAAAAAAAAGAAAGAAAAGAGCAAAAGGTGAGACACTGTTATTATTAGTAATAGAGCATCATAAGGAGTAGAATAATGGTAATAGGAGTGGCAGAGGTAGTGTGAAATTGGGATTAAGGAGCTATTTCTAGCTTGACTTCAAATTGTTTACAGTTTTGAAGTAGCTTGATTTTAGCTGACGCAAGAAATGGATTACGGAGGGGAAAAAACACTTTTAAAATGATTTAAAATATAGGCTGGGTAACACAATTTTTATTTTAAAGGAAAGAAACAAACACGATTGATGAAATCGCTATCACCAAGTCACACACCTAAAATGTATTGAATTGACAAACAGTAGGGCTATGTATTTCTTACACCCACCACCAAAACAAATGTAAAAAGAAAGAAAGTCTGTTTAGGCATACAATGAAGGCTGTCCATGACTAGGCTGGAAGCACAGGACCACACTCTTGGTAGATACCAAGGGCAATTGTCCACCTAGTCAGTAAGGACTGTTTCTCTATCCAGCTCTGGTGAGTAGTGAACACTTGTGAGCTGTCATCTAAGGTGCAGCTATTGCCCCAGGATGAGGGCTCAGAAGCAGAAAGAAATAGCCAAGAAGGACAAATGAAGACAGTGAACACAGGCAGGAAGTGGGGAGAGAGCAGGTATAGTGTATGGATGGAAATGTCACACATCAAAATGTGTATGAATGGTTGAATGGCAAATCAATGTGCCTTGTACACGTTCACCCAAATCACAATGAAAAGCTTTGTTTGTTTGTTTTTTAAGAAGAAAACTGTCAACTATGATTATCTCTAAGGGATGTGATTTCAGTTCATTTTTATTTGCTTCTCTCCTTTTGGACGTGCATTTTCTACAATGCAGCTGCATGACTTTAGTAATAAGTTTTAAAATATAACATTTACTCTAGTTTGTCCTTAGCGGTCTACAGAAAGTGTTTTGTCAAATGATATTGGCCATAGCTGTGAACTGTCAGGAAAAGGATCCTGAATTGGGAAGATGTCAGCTGAAGTCAGTCTCCGGAGTGAAGCAGAGATTCATAATGTCATATGCAGAAAAAGATAGTCTGTGTACTCGTGATGAGACTGGAATACATAGAAAGTCACTTTTTGCAACAAAGCCCACAGGGAAGAAACACACCAGCCTGCGTGATCGTGAGGTGTCGATAGGATCAGGTATTAGGCACCAAACCCCCAGAACAAAAAGTCATATCAATGTGAATGAGGGAGAGGGTGGAGTGGAGACCCAAAGTCCAACTTACCAAAGAGTCACAAGGAAGAGACAAGCCAGTCAGCATGTGGTATAGCACTGTTGAAACATACAGCTTTCCTCTAGTTGTTTAATGCTTCCTTCCCCCCTGCCCCACCCACAAGCCCCCTTCCACATTATTATCATGATCCCAATTCTACCTTACAAACCAGACTAGACCAGAGCATGTACACAGGAGCTACAGATAAGAGCCAGAAACACAGGGAATGCAGGACAGATAAATCCCTGAGGACCAATACTGAGAGTAGTAATACCAGGAGGGGAAAGGGAAGGGGTGGCGGGGGGGAGAGAAAGGGGTGGGGGGGGGCAACCGATCACAATGATCTACAAATAACCCCCTCCCTGGGGTATGGACAACAGAAAAGTGGGTGAAGGGAGACATCAGTCGGTGTAAAACATGAAAAAAACCGTATAAATCACCAAGGGATTTTGAGGGAGGGGGTGGAAAGGGAAGGGGAAATGAGGAGCTGACATCAAGGGCTCAAGTAGAAAGCACATATTTTGAAAATGATGATGGCAGCAAATGTACAAAATGCTTGACACAATTGATGGATGTATAGATTGTGATAGGAGTTGTATGAGCCCCCATTGAAATGATTTTTGGGGGCATCACTGCCCTCTGGTGGTGGGAGTAGGAGGCCCAGCCTTTGCTCCTGTGAAGCCGCTGCTGGAATTGAACCTCCATCCCACTGGGCTGCAGTCCCACGCACAACCACTACGCCACCAGGGCTCAGCCCGATTTTTTTTTTAACAAAGAAAGAAAATTGCTTCTTCACTGATGGAAAGCTGTGCTTCAGAAAGATGTGGGTTGGCAAAGAGGCCAGCAGTAAGAGGCAGTGCCCTCACGGCCATTCTCTTGCTCTTCTGAACCCACTTTATACCTCTATCTTCAACCACACTTCCATTAGCCGCTTATTCTTGGGCCAGGTGAACATGTTAGCTAAAATACAACATAGTCCCTAAATCACCTCACTGGGTCCGTGTGCCCTGAAAATCAAGCAAATGCCACTCCCCACCCTTGGGACTGGGCCCTCCCACTCTTTCCTAAGGATATTTCCAACAACACATCTGAAACAGGACAGAATGCCTTCCCCCGGGGTGTCTCTAAACCTTCCTCACTGGAAGGAGAGCTCATTGAAATCTAATATAACCTTATTGGACTTGAGTATAGCCTTTGAAAGATGAAGTCGAGTTTGGAGGGAAGCCCAGGATTTCTGGAAACCATCAGAACCTTGGGAGAGATGAAAAGGACTCTTCCCTGGAGCCTTCAGAGACAGCCTGGGTCTGGCCATGAACTACCCGGTTGAGACTTTGCCCTCCAAGGGCCCTTGTAGCACAGTGGTGAAACACTTGCCTGCTTACTGAAAGGTCAGCAGCTCAAACCCACCAGTTGCTTTATAAAGAAAGATCTGGCCAACTATTAACAAGAGGATTCCATTGGAATCCCTATGGGACAGGTTTACTCTGTGGTAGAAGTTGTAATTGATTCGACAGTTATGGACTTTCTGAGTTCAGCCTCCAGAAGTCTGAAAGTTAAAGAAGTTAAATAAATTTCTGATTGAATCCACCCAGTCTGTAGTAGTTTGTAATGGCAACCACAGAAGACTGGGGCAGGGAGGGCGCTTCAAAAACTTCATGGAAAATCCCAGTATCTTTTCACTTTATTTTCCCATGAACTTTTTGAAGAACCCTCATACTCTCCCCAATTCTAAGAAGACTCCACAGAGACCCACCAACTTTTGCATTATCCATGTTGGCTTCCATAGCCTCCTGATGGAAGAGTCTCCACATGCCACCTTCTCCTTTATAACCCGAAGAAAAGTGCCTTCCCGGCTTTGAGCATCAGATGAAGAAACGAACACAGTTGGAGATTAATTGCCCTCATGTTAGCACCTGAGGTCCGATGTATGACTTGTGATAAGAGTTGTATGAGCCCCAAGTATAAGAATTTAAAAATTAAAACAACAACACCTCCCCCCCCCCCCAGATGTCATTATTGACATCTTCCAGATGCTTGGACAGCAAATGTGGAGACCATTTAACAGACAGACCTCTTTCCTCCTTTAAAACTATGCAATATTCTCTTGTTCTGTTCTCCCAAGCATCTCTTGTTCAATCCACATGAGCACCATGTAGGGCTCTGGAAATCTTATTCTCCTCCAGGCTATCTGTCACACAGTAGAACTGCCTGAAAGGGTTCTCTTGGTGGCCATCCTTGGGAAGCAGCTTAGCAAGGTTTTCTTCAGCAGTGCTTCTTCTTTGTGAGCTTTGTGGCTTCCCTGCTAAATGGCTGCTTATTTAACTCCAAACCTTTAAGACCCCCACATGCTATATTTTTTGATAGCTGGGAACCATCAGTTTTCTTCACCACATTTGCTTATGTACCCGCTTTGTCTTTAGTGATCCTGTCAGGGAGGTGGGCATCATACAGTGCCACATTATTAGAACAAGCCATTCTTGTACAGGGGTAAGATTTAAGTAGGGACCCAAAGTTCATCTGTTACCATGTTGCATTTACATATATATACGTGCCTAAACAGATATAAAGATATTCATATGTGCAGACTTATACATGTATGTGCACACACATATATACATATGCATTGGGTTTTGTTTTCTTTTCCTCCTACCCCACTACTATGCTTGCCTATTGTCCACCTCTCAGTAAATCTTCTCAGATGCAATTTGATTGATCAAACATCCTCAAAAAAGCTACACCCTGCTTGATCACCTCCCCTCCCCTTCAGTTGGTTAGTGCCCTATTCCCCCATTGTCTGTTTTTTCTCCCCAAGCCCTCTGTAGGCCTTAAAAGTATATGGGGTATAGGGGGAGAAGATGCCTTTCATCACAGGTGCTGCCTGCATCCATTGTCCATAATGTATGAATCTTTGGGTTTGGTCTGGCTCGTGCCAGAATATCTGGTCTTCAGCCCAGACCTAATTCCAAGCCTTTACACTTATCATTCACTTTGTCTTCTAAAGTTGCCCTTTGAAATCTTCTATTCCACTATTTTACTTTAGCCCTTCCACTTGTTTTAGGTATTCTATAATCAAGAGCAAATTTCAGAATCTCTTCTGATACCCGCTTTGATCTTTTATTTTTGCCTTTTCAGTAGAACCTTGCTTTCTTCTTGCAAAATGTCCTGGTTGTCATCCCACAGCTCATCTGGTCTTTTGTCATGCGTGTTCAAGGTGTCAATGTTCTCAAAATTCAGATGGGAGGTCCTGAAGGTTGTATTTTTTAGCTCTCATGGACTTCATCTAGAACTTGCATATGAGCAATTGATGGTCTGTTCCACAGTCAGCCCCTGGCCTTGTTTTGGTTGCTGATATTGGCCTTCTCCATCATCTCTTCCATAGATGTTGTCAGTTTGATTGCCGTGTCTCTCCTCTGGAGAAGTCTCTATGTAGTCTACACTATTTGTGTTGCTGGAAAAGGGTAGCTGCGGTGAAAACGTTGTTGGTCTTGCAAAATACCATCATGCAATCTCCCGCTTCATTTCTGTCACCAAAGCCACATTTTCCACCTACTGGTCCTTCCTCTTTAGTTCCATCTTCTGCATCCCAATCGCAAGTAATTATCATGCCTCTTGAATGCATGCTTAATTGATTTCAGACTGAAGACGTTGGTAAAGTTTTCAATTTCTTCATCACTAGTTTTAGTGATGTGTGCCTAGACTTAAATAGTAGCTGTTGTGCTAATCTGGGTAGACTAGAGAAACAAATTCACAGACATGCGTATGAGAGAGTTTTATAGAAAAGGTCATTGTACATTAAGAAAGCATTCCAACCCAGTCCAGTTCAAGCCCACAAGTCTGATATTAGCCCATAGGTCTGATGCCTGTCTGTAAAGTTCTCTTCAGACTCACGAAACACATGCAATGATACCGAACACAGGACAATCACAAGCCAGGGGTTAGAAAGTCTTTGGATCCAGTGCATTGTCAGCATCTCAGTGCTGGCGGGGGTTTCTCTGTGACTTCTCCAGCTCCACAGGTCTGGTTGCATCCACGTGCCTTGTCTGGCATTGGACAC
This sequence comes from Nesogale talazaci, assembly GCA_004026705.1. Taxonomy (NCBI): domain Eukaryota; kingdom Metazoa; phylum Chordata; class Mammalia; order Afrosoricida; family Tenrecidae; genus Nesogale; species Nesogale talazaci. Next base: position 57,175 of record PVJH01010948.1, read on the forward strand.
TAGTGTCTTGTCAGCTGCTATGTCTTCCAGGGTGTAAGCAGACAGTCTCCCACCTCCAAGGAGGAAGTACTGCCGGATTTCCCAGAATTCTCAGGAGAAGGCCATGCCCACGCAGAGGTCTCGTTGACTCTGATCTGATTGACAGGCTAGCCTCCACCCCTACATTCTTAATCCTCAAATTGACAAATGATTATATAACTGCCACAGCTGTATTAATTGGACTTTCTTATAGGCTTATAGATATTATCCTGTCACAAATAACCTTGTACTTCAACATGGATCTTGAAATATCCTTTGTGATACCGAGTGCTCCATCCTTCCTCTTGAACTTGTCATTCCCAGCACACTGCACCATAACCAAACCACACACCAAATTCAATGCCATGCAGTCAATGCTGACTGATAGCAACCCCCAGTGGGATTCAAGACGAGAACAGTTGAACAGAGTAGAAGGCTCAGGCATTCTCTCTCTGAAGAAGCTGCAGGTGGTTTTGAACTGCCCATCATGAGAACCAAAGCCCAACATGTAAACCACTACACCACCAGGGCACGTTTGTATGCCGTAGGACTCTCCAGTTGAAAATAGTCAATATCAGTCTGTTTCACCTCACTAATGCCTACAGATCTTTAAGCATTCCATTGTGTCTTTGATGGCTACCAGTTTTTCCTATTTCACATTCTAGTCCTACTTCATATATTTCACATTCTTGAGATCAATGGATGTGTGTAGCTGTCTCTACGCTTTTTGAGTCATGCCCCATCAGCATTGAAGGTCCCGCCCGGTTGCTTTGCCTCAGCCAATCACGACTTTGAGGAGATTGCTCTTCCTCAGAGATCTGTTACATGCCTTCCCATCCCAAGGGCTCATCTCCCAGCACCATCGCTGAGCCAGTTTCCCTGCAGGTCACCGATTCCTTCTCCGTAGTCTGTTCTTCGTCTGGACCTCCACGGAACCCTGCTGCCTCGAAAGGCCCCACGGGTTTTTTGAAATACTATTGACCTTGCTGAAAATACCCTTTCTTCGGGCTGAGCCCCGGTGGCGTAGTGGTTGTGCGCGGAACTGCGGCCCACTGGGACGGAGGTTCAATTCCAGCAGTGGGGCTGGGCCTCCTACTCCCACCGCCGGTGATGCCCCAAAAAACAAAAAAAAAAAAAAAAAAGAAAAGAAAAAGAAAATACCCTTTCTTCGTGCATCACACCGCATGCAAGCCACTACGCACAACATCGGACAGACAGACAGACAGGTGGTGGGTTTGAATGTGTAGTGCTGACCACTGAGCCTGTGGTCCAAACAGGTGAACTCATTGTGAGTTTCAACACTAAGCAACTCTTCAAAGGCCTTTCCTGGAAGTTATGTTTTTATTTCCTAGAGGCTTCGGGCTTCTCTTCCTTGTTTCTGTCGGTGGGGGGGTGAAGGGAGGGGTGGAGATTTGCTTCTGAGGTCGGCTGTTCAAGAATAGGCGTGAAACACGAATTGGAGAGCGTGCAGCAAAATGTCCTAGCTGTCATCCCACGCCATGACGGCTCTCCTTTGTCATTTTGCACTCGCTGTCTTTGAAGTGGGAAGCGTCTGAGGGAAGGACGAAGAACAGAAGAGAGTCCTTCCAGGCAGAGAGGAGCCTCACAGCCATCACAAATGCCATCACAGGGAGATTAGAGGGGGAAGTCTTACCTGAAATTCACAAAGTCCTTTCTTCGTGGGGTAATTTTTCACCTTGGAATTTTGCCCCATGCTTTCTCAGGGCTCCATTTCACCACCAGAAGCTGTTCCTAAGGTCACATGTGGCCGACACCTCACGTCGGAGAGGACTCAAGCGGCTGATCAAGAGGCCTAATTAGGAGTGATCTGGTTTCTGTCTCGGGGCTGGAACAAACTAGTGAAAATATTTCCACTCAAAATAGAAACCACCATCTACAAGAAACCCTGTGCCTTGACGTTTAAAACTAGAAACATCAGCAGACTCGTGCAGGTGACTCTGCGTGGCCTTGCCTTCTGGTGGAACAGAGGGCTTGCAGCACGCGTCCAGTGAGATCTTAGCTGGTCTTAGATTGTGTGAGCAGAATTCCCTCTCAAAAAATCATGACAGCTTTGGTTTTGAGTGTGAGAGAAAAAAACAAACAAACCCACTTCTTGACAGAAAATAAAAATCAAAGTCAAACAAGTGCTAAGCCCTCAGAAAACAGGTAAATCTCTCCCCCAATGCCTGTTTAAATATGTACCGAGCTTATAACACAAAAGTGCCATTGTAATCCCAGCGTAGGAACTTATGTCATTTGATCCAGGAACTCGCTGACTCTGATAAAGGTCCCCATTTACAGCCCAGCTCAACAACACTGCTCACACACATGACCGGACGAGCAGGAAAATCCCCGGTGTGGGACGCGGTGAGATGGCCGACTCGCTTGGCCTGGCCAAGTCACTCTGCTCAGACTGTGCCACCCTTACCAGGGCCCGGCAGATTCATTTAGGTCATTTCCCAGTAGTGGTGAGATGTGCACTTTTCATACGCTTTTCACCCAAGAACTGCTTCCCTCTGATAGTCTATGAAGGATTTCTTGACTAAATTAAGGGGGCATGACCCATAGTTATGAAATTTTTAAATTCTTTTCAAGAATGCTAGCATTTTGCCAGATTTCCTTCAGATGCATATCCTTGACACAGTAGATCACACGCACAGTTAATGTCCCAGGGGTCTTTTTCCCTCTGGCCACATTCTCTTCCCACATTCCTAGGAGAAACTACCATCACGGATTTGGTGTGTGGTTGACGCGTGTGATTATACTCTCACCATGTGTGCGGCCTCAGACACTATGTCATGTGGTCTGTTGTGTGTCTTCCACTTCCTGGGACTACATAGTAAATTACCCGAAAACAAAATGCCACAGTCAATGACCTTTTTTTGTCATGCTCATGGATTCTCCGTACAGAGTAGTATGACATCACATAAATACGATCAGAAGTCTGCTTGGGGCTGAGCTTTCGTTAATGGGGATGAAATGCTCCTATTTGGAAATGGAGAGTAGTGGTGGCTGTACAACATGATGAGCACACACACACACACACACACACACACAGTGGTAGATTATGTTTTCAAAGCTGGCCGCCCCCTGATGCACCTACCCTGCATGCTTTTGGGATCCCGTAACCATCGACTCTGCTCCACAGAGAGGCATCTGCTCTCACCCCTGCAACAGGGGCCAGCCTTTGGGCTTGGCTTTTAAGAACCAGAATTCAGCAGCGGAGTCTCTGTGCCTCCCCAGGGTGCGTCTCTTAAAAGGCCGAATGACTTCTGCTTGACTTGTTTGTTCCCTTGCTCTCACTCCCTTTCATTCTCTCCTCACACGCACCCTGGGAATCCAGCCTGCTGCGTTATAGATTCGAGCAGACCCCATGGAGAGGCCTCCAGATTAGAGCAGACCCCATGGAGAGGCCCAGATTAGAGCAGACCCCATGGAGAGGCCGCACAGTCCTCTTTTGGCCAACAGCCCAGTCAAGGCTTCTGTCCATAGCCAGCACCGACCACCACACAAATGAGTGAACCAGTTTTCTGGTGGCGTTGGCCCTGAGCCTTTGCGTCTTCCCGTGGAGGCCCGAGACACCTGCTGTGCCTTGCCTGGACGCCTGAATCGGAGAATCCATGGGCATGAAAAAAATGGTCGTTGATGGTGGCATTATGTTTTGGGGTCATTTACTATGCAGTCCCAGGAAGTGGAAGCCACACAACAGACCACGTGACATAGTGTCTGAGGCCGCACACGTGGTGAGGGTATAATCACACGCATCAAGCACACACCAAATTCGTGATGGTAGTTTCTCCTAGGGACATGGCAAGAGAATGTGGCCAGAGGAAAGAGCCCTGGGGCATCCACTCTGCATGTGCTCTACTGTGTCTCGTATATCCATCTGAAGAAAACATGGCAAAAATGCTAGCACTTAAATATTCTGATCCTGAAGACTGGGGGGTTGACAATAGCCCTTGTGCTTTGCCACAAAGTTATACACACACACACACACACACACCAATTAAATCAAGTACTTAAAGCTTAGAGGGGGTGGAGTTTAAGCTGGGATCCCTCTCTTACTAACACACAAAAAGATCCCATTATGAAAAAATTCTACACACACACTTACCCACTTTAAGAATCCAATTTAAAGTCCTTGACAATTTCCCTGATCCTTTTCAGGGACGTTACTTTCAGAAGTCAAGGTATAATTGCTTCTATAATTTATGACGATGCTTCCAGATAATAATAAATCCATTAATAAAAACAATTATGCTTTTAAGTTAATTGACTTCAAATGTCTCCACCACCCATTGAGACTCTGCCTTCCCCAGGTCCATTTCCTGTATAAGTGGGCTTTCAGATGGGCAGTGCCGCTGCAGACCAGGGTTTGAGTATGTCAGGCTGTTAGGGAGTCTGTGAGTCCATCCGTCCACTCCCTACCATCGAGCTGTCTCTGGCTAGGAGACTCTATAGCACAGAGCAGAGAGGCCGCCTAGGGTTTCCAAGGCTGTCATCTTTATGAAAGCAGACTGCATCTTGCTCCTGTGGAGATACTGCTGAGTTTAAACCAGCAATCTTTCAGTCAGCACGCTAACTCCCTGTTTAATAACAATCCATTCCTAATTCTCCATCACCCCATTGTCTTTACTATTCCATAATTCCAACATCCACTAGACCCCATTCATTAGGCAGTCGTTAGCTCAGGGCAGGAATCAGCCATACTCTCGATTAAGCCATTTGTGGTTGACCGTACCAGCACACAGCGTCCCTTGAGGGCAGAGTAGAACTGTTGCATTGAGTCTCACAGCCTATAAGCTTTAGGAGAACACATCGCCATACACCCTCTCCCACAGAACAACTCAAGCAATGAGCCTCTCTGCCAGCGGCTGAGCACCTGATCGAGGACTTAGCTAACTCCTCAACACAGGAGCCCAGCGCAGAGCACATTGGGAAGGCCGATTGGGACCCCAAGTGCAGCCGGTAGACAAGCCTACAGTCTACATACGTGGTAAGAGGGTAAGCGCATGCATTGGGCCCCATCGTCAACATTCTGGAAATGAAGACAGGGTGTAGGCATGTTGTTGGGAGGAGGCAGAGTAGGAAATTTTGCTTCCTACGATCGGCTACCTTTAGCATGTGAGTCTGATTGGCGTGTTTTCATGTTCCCGTAGATGAGCCTGATGCATGTGCTCTGTTCCAGTCAGAACCCCAGCAGGAAGGAGTTGGTAAGTCTAAAATGTTTCATAGAGAATTTGATGAAGGAATGATTGACCACACCACAAAATTGACAGGGTTGAAGGTCCGCATAAGAGAGCCTGGAGCCCACAAAGACTAGCAACCGTGAGAAATATCACCTTCAGGCTCCAGGGCCAACAGAGAGTGAGGTCTTACTGAACTGAGAGGATACTGCATTGTGGGAAAGTACCTGCCCCAGAACTGGCAGCATAGAGAACTCGGTCGGCAGCCACTGCCAGGTTGAAGTCCTATTAGTGGAGAGATAAGGACCCCCAAATCCTTTCCCTTCCTGTAGTCAGTCTCCTGTCACACCTCCCATTAGTTGACCCTACGAGCAGCAAGAAGTCGAGAGACCCCTGGAGATTCAGTCATATAGGTCTGCACGACAGGACACAGACAGTGCAGACAGAGACAGAGAATGAACCTTGGGAGTTGAGCAAAATTAGTTGTCATATTTCCCTCACGTTTATGATGCAAAAAGAAAATTATCCTGAATGACGATGGCATAGTCTTATTGCCAAAAAGTACAAGTGGCAGTGGGGGGAGGGGAGATGCATGAATATCAAACAGTCTAAAAACTCACACTCCATTTTTTGTAGATATGAATGGATAACCAACAGAAGGGTTCACCTTTAAGTATACCTAGTACTTTAGGAAAATTTTTCCAAATAAGTTAATCTTTGGAAATGTACAGCAAGCTAAATTATTTAAAGTTGGATAGTCTCTGAATTATTACATTGCATATTCTACGGATGAGAAAGTTAATGCCTTGTAGATAAATGATTGGTTATGTATGTTTTGCAAATGCTTTGACCTAAACCACTGCACTGAATGAAGATTTATATGATATTCCTGGCAGACAGTAGAGCAATCTATGTGAAAAGCCTTAAATGTGTGCACAGGAACATTTTGATGTTGCTGTTAATTTGATGATGCCCAATGTAGGCACTCTGTCCAGTTGTGGAAGGGCTTATGAATTGGTACAATTTCTTTAGATGACAATTTGGCAGTGCTTACTATTGGAAGTTTCAGAGCCCTGATGACTAAGCACTGTTGCCTTAAAAAACTAGGAACTTAGCAGGTATGTCCTTCTTACAGAAAGACTTCATATGCTTTACCAAATTAGCCCTTCCTATAACCTTTTTTAACCAGCACTTATATGTGTATTCCAATGGCAATCATTTCTAGTCTCATCTGAGACTGTGGTAAATTGATTTGCCACCAGTCGTGATCTCATGATGATTTCCTTTGTTTTCTAGTACATAATGAATACTATTATGGTGCAATAAAATGTCTTTTTCTTTTCCTTTTTTTGTGGTATTTCCTATTATTTAGTGGGCTATGTTTTCACTTCTTTTTTTTTCCCAAAACCACTTTATTGGGAGCTAGTTGTGGTAGCTACATAATCTCATGTCAACTTGAGTGGATTTTGAGTGAAGGAGTAGACACTAACCTATCCATCAGGTCATAGTCAATGATACCTCTGTGTGGGCATGACCTTCTCATGAGGATTCTGAGAACTGCCTGTCTCTTGATTCTGCCATCAAAAGGGGTGGTCCTGGGGACGAGGCAGTCAGGGTGTAGTGAAGTAAAGATGAAACATACAATGTCCCTCTAGTTTTTAAATGCTTCCTCTCCCTCCACTATCTTGATCCCAATTCTAACCTTACAAATCTGGCTAGACTTGAGGATGTACACTGGTACAGATAGGAAATGGAAACACAGGGAATCCAGGACGGATGAACCCCTCAGAACCAATGGTGAGAAGGGCGATCATGGGAAGGTAGAGGGAAGGTGGGATAGGAAGGGAGAACAGATTGCAAGGATCTATAATCTTCTCCCTAGGGGACAGAGGAGAATGAGTAAAGGGAGGCATTGGATGGTGTAAGATATGACAATATAAAAATAATTTATAAATTATCAAGGGTTCATGAGGGAGCAGCGAGAGGGGGGCGGGAGAGATGAGAAGCAGATACCAGAGGCTCAAGTAGAAAGCAAGTATTTTGAGAATGATGAGGGAAACAAATATAAAAAACTGCTTGACACAATGGATGTATGCGTGGGTTGTGATAAGAGTTATACGAAGCTCCAATAAAAGGATCTACTTTTTAAAAAAAAAAAAAAAAGAGGTATTTCTCTCTCTCTCTCTCTCTCTCTCTCTCTCTCTCTCTTTCTCTCTTTTCCTTGGTTTTCCTGTTGACAAGTCACATGGAGTCACACTGATGACAACCCTGGTGATGCTTCCACTGCCACTGGATCCACAAGACTCTTCACCTACTGGCCTGTGATCTTCCTGCATTCACCATTACTGCATGTGTTGCATAAATCTGAAGGGGAATTTATAGGCTGTTATCAGATATATGGGCTAATATTGGAATTATGGACTTGATGTGGACTGGGCTGGGATGTTTTATTGATGCATTATGTCTTGGTATAAAGTTCTCTCATACATGAGTGTCTATGAACTTATTTCTCTAGTCTACCCAGACTAACACAGCTTTGCACACTCCGTAGTTCGATCCTATCTACAGTATTGTACAATGACTCGCACAATCATTTTTAAACATTCTGTGAACTCCTTGCCATCAGCTTCCTTTTCCACCCACCACCACCACCACTGTACCCCCAAGAAGCCCTCCTTCTCCTTGCTATTTCTATAGGTTCATCAGCCCTGGGTTTCACTTACTGAAAAGCAGAAAAACACATTTAAAAAGTTCAAGAAGGTTATCCCCAATGACAAAATACTTCAGAGATAAAAGCCCCAATAGGAACCAACAAAAAAAAAACTACAGGAAATGTTGAAAGCTGGGTCCAACTTGCATCAGAGGAGGGGATTACCTGACAAGGTTTTAACCATTCGGGTCAGGTTTATCATTTTGACCTCCTTTAGTCATCTCTCCAATGCACGCTGCTGGGTAAATAGATTCTTCCCAACCCTCTATGATGGATAGAGGCAGATCACCGGAGGCTTATTTCCTATGTCGAGCTCACAAAATGTATCTTGAGCTCCCATGTTCATCCATAGCCTTCTACAAACCGGAATCTCACCGTTTAGACTCATGCTTTTCCTTCCTTTGACTTTGGGTTATATGATTTATAATACTTCTCTCACTGATGTTGGTGTGCTTCCACGTGGACTTGGTTGATATCTCACTTAAATGCCAGCTTATTTGGAAACAAGTCTTTAAGATCTCATACACGATCTTATCTGATAGCCAGGCACCCTCTAATTTTGTCACTACACTTGACGATAGCACCCATAACTTCTGTGTTCCCTTCCTGAAGGCAACTATTGAACAGGGCCATGATGTAAGAACTAATTTTTTTTAAAAATTGGAGCTAGAATTTAGTGCCAACCCAAAACCCATTCCTCCCTTTAGAAATCTCCTTGTTGATTTATGGTAGAGAGTCTTAATGATCATCTACCTGAGATATAAAGGTCTTTAATATTATCTGTTAATATTATCATGGGTTGGCCCCTGGTACTAATTTTTTGAAGCCCTCTTGAGAGAGGGATATTGGGCCAATGTAGACTAATGACATATTGCAATGACATATTGAATTACTCACTTATAGAGAATAAATCCTCTCACGGCTAGACGATATTTATACTAACAAAGGGAGTTGGTCATCAGGAAAATTTTACAATAGCATTCACCAAGAATGTCAGTCACAAGTTTGTGAAACTCCTTAATACGGCTCTGCAACCCATGTCTCTGTAACTCCTACCAATTGATTGGGTGGGACTATGCAAATAGGTGTGTGTAACACAAACCAGTTTTCACTGCCATCCCCCTGGCTATGATGAGCAGCCATCTTTGGAGCTGTCAAAGGAGAGAGAAACCTGGAGGACCTTGGAAGAGCCCATTCAAGGTCTCTAAAGTTGTGGAGGCAGCTGAGACTAGATGGATCACAGCGTGTGGCTCAGAGATGCAAAGGAGCCGGATGGAGACTATGGGACATATTCTCCTTATCTGACGGAGACACTGGAACTGTAGCCCAGAATGGCAGGTGGGCTGGCTTCCTGGTCCCTAGAGGCCAAGGCCAAAGAGTCATGTGACTGAGAAATTAAGCACCAGAGACTTGGCTACCATGTGGCTAAGAGGTTGAGAACTGGAGAGAGACTTGACTGTTGGCTTGCGGAAACCAGTGACTGGATCCTTCCTGTTTGCTGATCTTGACTTTTGGTCACTTATTAACTTCCTTAACAAACCCCCTTTGTTGGGCATATTGCCTATGAGTTCTGTGCGGCCATTGTAAGGAAATCTTGAACCCAGCCTAGAAATGGCACGGCCTGGGAGGCGTGGGGAAACAAGGACGGAGTGTGGAGGCTTGTCTGATTCCTACCAAGTAGCCACAGGGAAGCCAGAGGAGGCCTTCTCTGTGCACCTCCATGGCCGCTTCCTCTGGGGGCCCCAGACTGCATGCACCTGGCTTCATGTTGGGTACATGCTGACGGCTGACCTCATCCTGATGGCTGCCTTTGTCCTGAGCAAGGCTTAATCAAAGGGTCTCTCTAAGGAGAAGAAAAGAAGGAGGAATAAAGCAAACAATGCATGACATTAGGGAAATCTGTAAAAGGTTTCTTTAAAGTGACGAAAATCAAAGATCATTTTCAGGATCAAGATGGGCTGTGGTCGGCATGGTAAACAGTTCAAAACCCTCAGCAGCTCTGCAGGAGAAAGACTGGACTTTCTACTCCCATCACGAGTTACAGTAATGCCTCCCTCCCCCACCCCAAAAAAAAAAGAGTTATAGTCTTGGAAACCCACAAGGGGTCAATATGCATCAGCATTGACCTGATGGCAGTGAGTTAGTCAACATGGGAACGTTGAACCATGAATAAAGAAGTGAGAAGAACTGAAATATATGGTGCTGGCAAAGAATATGGAATAAGCAACAGACTGCCAGAAGAACAAAGGAATCTATCTCGGCAAAATTAGACACCGGGATGGAGAGACTTCATCTCACAATTTATTGGGAGGAATCACACCCTGGAAGTGGACAACATGCTTGGTAATGCAGAGGATGACTGAAACAGAGGAAACCCATCCATGAGCTGGATTGACGCAGAGACTGTAACAACGGGTCCGAACAGCACGATGGTGAGGACCAGACTCTGTCACCCTGCTGGCCACAGAATGGCTGTGAGTCAGAGCAGCTATCGTGGCAGCGACCAACAATTCTCAAACCCCAGATGCTGTCAAGTCCCTTCCAACTCACGGAGACCTCCTGGTTGTCAGAACTAAACCCTGCTGCACCGGGTTTTCCTTGGCTGATGCTTGACAGGTAGGTCACCAGACATCTTTTGAGTGCCTATAATTAGACTGGAACCTCACACTCGCCAGTTAGAGCTGTCAAGTGTCTTAATCATTTGCACCGCCCAGGAATTGCAAGCCTTACCCACACCTTTGTAAATAGTCTCTTCTTTAAACTGTCCTCAAATTACCCAATTCACTGTGTCATCTGCTTCCTGCCAGACCTCTGATTAGTACAACAGCTTGCAGAGTCCTTCAGCATCGGGCTCTGGAAAAACGCCTTCTCACTCTCGGCTACAACCACCCAGCCTCCTTTCAATCTCCAGAAAGGCTCAGCACTTGACAGTTTCATGAGCTGTTGCTGTTTGAAAACAATTCTTAAGTGATATAGAAAAGTACCTAACGTCTTGTCCAAAGTCCAGTCTCCAGAAAGCAAAGGCCAGATGGTTTGAGAGCAAGGAGTTTATTGGGGAGCATGCTTGGAATCGATACCCATGAAGAAGTGTGTTAGTCTGGGGAGCCTAGAGAAGCAAATTCATGAACACACATATGCATATAAATAAGAGCTTTATATGCAAGAGCAATTGAGGAAACATTCCAGTCCAGATCAAGTCCATAAGTCTGATATTAGCCTTTATGTCCCATGCCAATCTATAGAGTCCTCTTCAGAAGCACAAAACACATGCAGTGATGCCAAATGCAGGATGATCACAGGCCAGTGGGCGGGAAGTCTTGTGGACCCAGTGGTTATGTAAGCATCTCAGAGCTGGCAGGGGTCTGCAGGTGGCTTCCCCAACTCTGAGGTTTGGGCTGACCTCAGCCTCGCTCCATTTGGCTTGTCAACTGAAATGTCTCCCACAAGTGAGCTCAGAGAGACAGACAGAGAGAGAGAGAGAGACCCGCCTCCAAGGAGGAATGCCGGAGTTCCCAGAATCCTCAGGAGAAGCCCATGCCCACAGAGACCTAATTGGCTGTGACCTGATGGACAAGCTAGACTTCCCCACCCCTTCACTGGTCATCTTCTCAAAGTGACAAACAATTATATACCTACCACAAGGAGTGGAGAAGGTGGCCTAGACACAGGTGACCTGTGATGTCCGTGCAGCGCACAGGAGAGCAGGGGCTGGGATGGTCCTTCAGAGGTGTCTGAAGAGTTTGGGTTCCAGAGATGGGGCCCCTGCACGCCCACATTGGCAGCTGCTAAAAGGGAGCTGTCCACAACTGGGAGCAACACATTGCGTGAGGCACCTCTCTTCAGGCCAGCGCTGTCTTGGGAAGGGACTCAGTTATGGAACCCTTGGCAGTCAGCATGCCTGGAAGCTGAGGAACTGGGCTCCTTCATCCTGCAGGGAGAATGGGGCTGGGATCCCACAACCGCCTTTTAATTCTAAGGAATTATCTGAAGAAAATGCAGAGATAAGCCAAGAACTAAGAGTGACAGCTAATGTGTCTTTTAAAAAACTTTTATTGATGTTTGACAATACTTGTTGACTTACGCTCTTAGGTAAAAGCGCTTCAAATAGTAACTGGTACCTGGGGTGTACCCGGTGTTTGTCATGACTGCATCCAGCCCAATTTCTATTGAAAATCCATTGATAAGAAATGATAGGATATTATCCATCTATTCCTCTAAACGTTCAAGGTTTTTTCTATGCATATTCAATGGTACTGCACGTTTAATTAGTGGTTACCAGAGAGCAGTGATGCCCCAAACACCAAAAAAAAAAAAAAAAATGACAAACAATTATATAACTACCATAGGGCTCATTTAAAATCTTCCTTTGATCTTAGATCTTTTCATTTAATCTTGGTTTCAATGCATGGGCAGTTTATAAGCAGAGTTCCTCCTTCCTTTGGCTGTGACAGAATCTCATGATAAGCATCCTTCAAAGGTGTTCATGGTTTTTTCTGTCCTTGTTGGTCCTCCACGTCAAATTCCTCATCTATTTTTTTTGGTGGGGGGGCAATCACTGCTCTCCGGTGGTGGGAGTAGGAGGCCCAGCCCCACTGCTGGAATTGAACCTCCGTCCCAGTGGGCCGCAGTCCCGCGCACAACCACGACACCACCGGGGCTTCAGCCCTCCTCGTTTATTTATAACCTGTTGTCTAATGCCCATTTCTATAAGTTGACTCAACATACGTTTTAATTTAATATTATTTTTTAATCCTTTTATTGGGAGCTCATCCAACTCTTACCACACTCCATACATACATCTATTGTGTCAAGCATATTTGTACGCTTGTCGCCATCATCATTCTCAAAACATTTGCTCAAGATAGTTTTTTTAAGGAGGTTGGCAAATAAGAATTAAATACAAAGTCAAATGAATGCTGCTAGATTGAGTGCTGGTGATCAGATGACAAAAGGAAGCTGTTTCCTGCTTGCTTTCCTACTCAAGCCTCAACGAGGGTTGCGTCACTGCTATCTTTCATAAGCAACATCCAACAGTTTAACATTGTTGAAATCTCATTTAGGATTAACCACAATGGTGGTCAGTTGTGTTAATAATCTATCTTTAAGAAAAACCTGTTCTTAGTCTGCATAAAAAACAGTAGGGCCTAAAAGTGGTAACCAAGTAACAGAGCCAATGTAAGTGACGGGTGCCCCGTATCTCCTAGAGTAAGAACAATGATTTTTGTAGGCTCAGCAGGGGAGCACGGAGTCTAGTTATTCATGGATGGGGAAACAAGCTCACAAAGCCAGCCAGCGAGGAAATGGCATTCCGAATCACAGAATCTGTATAAGTTGGATAGAGTCTGAAAACTATATCTGGAATGCACTGGAAAGTGCCTCTCAAAAATAACTCAATTCTCGGCTGAGCCCCGGTGGTGTGGTGGTTGTGCGTGGGACTGCAGCCCACTGGGATGGAGGTTCAATTCCAGCTCACAGGAGCAAAGGCTGGGCCTCCTATTTCCACCACGAGAGGGCAGCGATGCCTAAAAAAAATAAAAAATAAAAATAATAACTCAATTCTCTTGAAACCCAAAGAGATTTGCTGAAGTCAAGCAGCAAGTCATCAGAGGCGGAACTTGCTCCAGGTCTGCTGACGGTGGTGTCTCAGGTGCACCACCCAATGACTCTAGCATGACTCCCTCTGCCGCGTTCAGCACCATACTTCCCAATCGACGGCGCCGTGCTACTCAACCTTTCACTGAACCTTACTGTGCTGGCTGCACAACCAACTCCTGATGTCTTCACTGGCTTGAAGGATCATGGTCTACTAGTGGTTTAGAGGGCCAGAGGGTGCCCTTGAGGTCCTGAGTGCCCTTGAGGATCAGGAAGGAGATTCCTGTAAAAGCAGAGCAGAGGTGGTTTCTGAGCTGGGTAGAAGCCCAAACCCTGGGACTAGAAGGAAGTAGCCTGCTGGTCTCCAGCACAGACCTTGTGAGTACCTCTAACAGGCCCGATCATTTGGAAACAATGGCCAGGGCTGTGTCTCACATGCCAGAGCCAAGCTGGCAGTGCTGACCTCAAGCTGGCTGCCCTTCAGAAACACCTCGAAGACTTTTAAAGACTCCAGATATTGAGCCCCACCTAGACCAACTAAACCAGAATCTCCAGATGAGAAAATGGCCTGGGGTAGAAGACACCATTCTTTGGGGAGAAAAAAAAAAACAACCTT
>PVJH01010949.1:0-71203 GCA_004026705.1 Nesogale talazaci
AAAAAAAAAAGAAAGAAAGAAAAGCCCAGGGAGGGGCACTCTTTCAGAAGAAGAGAGGTTGAACGTTTTAAAAGGTGGAGCTCAGGTGCCAGTTTCCTCAGCCTCCCGGGTGAGGGACCGCAGCATCCTTCAACCACACTTACTGAGTGTGGAGGCTTGTGTAAGGGACCAAAGGCTCCTTCTCATTGTTAGTGCAGACCCCGTCTAAATTGGAGGACCTCGTTCATGCAAATCCAGAACAAGAAAGACGGGAAGAAGTTCTAGAATGTGTGTAGGAAGGGCTGATATAAAGAAACCTCTTCAGATGTTTCCCGAAGGTCAATACCAAGCACACATTGGTCTTCATATCAGAACTTATGGTATACATTGGCGGAGGCACACAAGGGGGCTTCAGAACACTTGTGGGAAAATGCTATTGTCTTTTCATTCCCCACACACATAATTTGAAGCCTCCTGGTACACTATAAACCCAACCGTTTGTCCCTTTATCAAAAGCCAAACGTTTCCTTCTGGAAATCAGCTTTCACAGTGCACTGAAAAATAAGATTGTCTCCCTGGGACAGCTAATGACAGGACTTCCACAACGTGAGGAAGCAGCTTAGGCAGCGTCTGCACTGTTACCTTTTGCCGAGTGCTTCTTCCCATACAAGCACTCGCACCTGGGAAGAAACTTGTGTAAGGCTGGCTTGTGTACCTCCTAGCAATTAAACAGTGGAAGCTCTTGACGGTTCCGAGGTAGGAAAGGCTGCAACGTCCACATTGCCCACTAGGGGACAGAGCGCCACTATGTCTCCGGCTGAAACTCCGGGCAGTGCTCCGGAAGGCAGCCTTCAGAGCTGAAATGGGCCCTGGATCTGGATCTGGAAAGGGGATTGTTGCGCCTGCCCTGGTTAGACTGTAGCACTCTTTCAATTGATCTCCCTTGTGACCCATTTAAATGTATTCTAGTGTTTTTAATACTGTCGGCTTCCCTTTCAATTGAGTTTTCATTTTGTTATTGTTGTTAGTTTTTCTTCCTCTTTTAAACGTTTTTCTGTATACATATAAATCCCAGATAGGTCAGTCAATTGAGACAGTAACTGAATCCATGGTTCCTTGGGAGTATGGCAGGGGAGGTGAGGGGAGTGGTTCTCAACCTTCCCCACGCTGTGACCCTTTCATACAGGTCCCCATGTGGTGGTGACGCCCTCCCCCCCCAACAAAATTATTTTCATTGCTCCTTCATAACTGTCATTTTGCTACTGTTATGAATCGGGCAACTCCCGTGAAAGGGTTGTTTGACCCCCAAAGGGGTCGCGACCCACAGGTTGAGAACTACTGGGGTAGGAGAAAATGAGGAACTAATAAGGTTGAGTACAAGAATGAAGAAAATGTTCAAAACCTGATTGTGGTGATGTGTGTACAAATCTTCTGGGGGTGACTGACTGGTGAATTGTACGATATGTGAGTTTTATGCCAATAAAACTGTTAAAAAAAAAAAGACGACCACAATTTAAAGTTAAGGGCAGCACTGTTAGTGTCTCAGAAATCAATCAATAACTTTCTTATCTCACAAAGCCCAGCCAGCGTATTTGCCAGGAAATTCTTCGGCTATCCATGGCTGTTCAAACAGTGCTTTGAAATAGATTTTATTTTGTAAGTTGGATCATCTCCAGACATGAAAAGAAACCAATTAGGCGTTTTTCTTGTCCAACGTGCAATGTAGCCTCCTAAACCCCTAACAAAAGTCCTCGGGAAGCTGTCAAGACTCACTGACCACAGTTGCTTTTGTGTGGTCAAGCTGGGCACAAGGTCAGGAAAGGGCTCCATCATTCTGGGGATGAAACCATGGCGCTTCCTAGACAGAAGCAGAGCTTAAAATTGGAAGTAAGTTACAAGCAAACAGCTACATGGAGACAAAATGACTCAACGGTGGAATTTAAGACTGGAAACTGGTATTTGGAGTCTCAGTAGGTGTAAGGTATTTTCCTTCCATACTTTCTTATGGGCTGGGCTGGGTCTCTACTTTGCTTCGCAAGTTTTTTGTTTTTTTTAAAGATACACACACAGCAGGGATAAGCTTTAAATTCAATCTGACCTTTTTATTTTTTTGACAATGTTCAGGACACTTTCTATAAGAGATTTTAGAAAAATTTTCTCAAACTTCATATTGCAAATTGGCAACTCTCCTAAGATCCTTAAACCCCTGAAGTCATGCAAATTTTGCACATCGGTGAGTGTTCGAGGTGGCAAGGTTGGAATACAACCGAAGGCACCTCAGAAGAAAGGGCTGGCAACCTGCTTGCCAAACCAGCCACTGGAGTCCCTTATGACACACAGTTCTATTCCCACCCGCCTGGGCACCAAGAGTCAGAGTGGACTGTGTGGCAGCTGATGGGGCAAGGGGGGTGGGGAGGAAGAAGAAAAAGCTAAATGAAAATGCAAATATTTCTGAAAACTAAGCCAATGGTAAGGGGAGGAGTTTAGAACCAGGTGAAGAACTGGTACTCCTGAAGTACTTATAGCGCAAAGAGAAAAGACAGCATTGGGTTTGTTACTAACATTAACAGAATCAAGGCCTTCAGAGGTTTCCAAAAATTTATTCATAAAAAAGTGTGACAAAATAAAGTTAGAAAACTCCCACAGTCTTGTACATTTAATGACCCAACGCCTCATTAACTCAATTCCTTAAATTTTAAGGGGAACAAAAAGAAAACTGGTGTTTGCAAATCGCAGTATTTCCTTTTAGAGTTATCCTGATGAAAACAGTTATCCGATCCTAGTCTGACAGTGCACTTTGGAATTTTATACTTTTCTGCACATCAGCTGACACTGAAATCTCTCCAAATATGACCATCAAGTAAACTCATAGTAGTTTTATCCAGGCAAGTTATTTTAAACGAAGAAAAAAAAATTCCTTATCCCGAATAGCACCGAGGCCAGATAAAAGTGTCCAGATAAAATGGGGAACCATGGAGATGCTGAACACCTGAACTAAATGCATAAGTAAATAAAGACGTCGGTTGCCTTTGCACTGGAGCTGGGGCCCGAGAGCAGTGGTCCCCACACGGCAGCAAGTCGGAAGCCAGGCAGGTCCTTGGACCGCCCTCGGCTGTTCACGCCAGTGGAGGGGTGCGGGTGAGGGGGGCAGGAGCTGGCCTGCTTTTCTCGAGTCTAGAACCTCTCACATCCGCCGAAGCCCCGTCTTGCTCAGTCGCAGGGGGCCAGAACTGAACGTACAGCCCAGAGCGCTCCTCTGGAAGGCCTCGGGTCCACCGCTGAGATCACATCCGCTGGAGTTTTGTGACAATCAGGACTCTCACTGTCTGGTCAAACGAGCTGCACACGCAGAGGCCCCGTTTGTCTGGGCTCCAGTCCACGCTGGCGATGGGCTGTGTGGACAGGGTCACGTTCTGCAGCAGGCTCACGGAGCCCGCCACGCCCATCTCCACGCCCTCCGAGTCCTTCTTTGACCGCTGTGCTGGGTACTCGCTGGAAAACAAGGTCGAAGGGGTAAGGGGGGGGGGTCAATCTAAGCGTGGCCCGCATTACACTTCAATGGCTCATTTTATTTTCTCCAAAGATTACTATGATACATGCTGAGAGAACCGTTCTTTTGTTCAGCAGTAGGCAAATATAGACACTGTTTTAACCTCAACTTTATTACCAAAACATCTCATAAAAAAAGTGTGCTACCTTTTAGAAAAATTTTAGCATCGTTTCTGTTCAGGATGTGCCTGTGTTGTCTCTCTCAATATGAACGCTCTAGCTTGAGCTCAGATAAAACAACAACAACAAAACCTCGCTGTCACTGAGTCGATGTAGACTCTTATCTGGAGGTTCTAGCAGGGGAGCTACAGCTACCCAGATACCCTGGACCGAACGACGGTCCTCCTCTTCAACTGAGAGCACAGCTTCGGGAGGGACGCACACGGAGCAGTGAGCGGGGAAGGAGACTCCCGCCTAGTCCGCCAGGGCAGCCGAATCAACGGGGTGACAGATGTTGCAGCCAGATCGCCCTCACATCCCATGCAGACTCTGTACGAGATGACTGAGCAGGCTAGAACTGCCTTTGTGGGTTTCTTTACGGTAGAACACCCCGTCTTTTCTCCCTCGAAGCAGCTGGTGTTTTCAAACTGGGGACCCTGTAGTTAGCCGTCCAATGAGCGGCCGCTACCCGACCCGGGCTACTCAGGGTGAGCTGGTGAGCTTTCACACATATACTGGGCGCTCTGACCGACCGGTTTGCTGCCACTGTCTGTCTGTCTGTGTGGGTGCTGAACGCCACAGGCCAGCAGCACGTGCAGTGGCAGAAGCTGTGAGCAATGTTTGGAGAACCCCACAGAGACAGTGACTGAGCAGACACTAGTCACCACATTCCACCCCTCTGCTCTAACCTGCGGATGTAGACCCAGGGCCTTTTGCGTATCGTGTCTGTGGAGAGGCGTCACGGGGGGCGATTTTACAATTTAAACGTCATTATACTTACAAATACAGGGATAAAAAGCAAATCTGTGACCATGTTATCCTCTTTCAGCCAGAAGAGTGCAGGTGAGTAACTCATAGAGTCTGCCTGCTCTGGAGTGGCCAGAAGTCAGGCCAGTGCCGTCCCCCTCGCCAGGGGGCTGTCTGACAGGCGGAGATGGGCCAGGCGCCTTCCTTTCCTGCAGAGGCCAAGGCTCTGTGAGTCCCAAGCAGCTCGGATGCAGAGAAGCAATGGAGAAGCGGCGGGCTGGGGACCTGCTGCCCCCTCTCCTTGTAGATCTTACGACTTATTCATAATGAGAAAGAGCAGTAGTACATCCCAGTGAATGACTAGCACTCCCCCAGCATCACCCACTGCCCGCTCTGGCCTGCCCTTCTCCAGGCAAAGGGGACCTGCTTTGAAACTGGCCATATCACCTATGAAGTTTGACGGGAGAAAGGAAATGATTTACACGCACACGGCAACAACAACACGGACCCAAGGGGGCCGGGCTCAGTTTCTGAGTGAGTCCTGAGAGTTCTCCCAGGAACGGGGAGTGAGGAGGGTCACTACGTATCTATATCATCATCTTTGTCACCTCACCACCAAGGAGACTGGCAAACGCCAATGAAGCAGTGCGCACTCCGCCCGCTGACAGGGCTGGTCCTCTGCTCCAGTGCCTGACAGCCACGCTCGGAGATGCTGTGAACACGCTGTGAACAACGAGCAGGCTCAAGCCCACACGGAGCGCAGAGTCCTAGAGCCACCTGCTTCCAAAAGCTTGTGGGAAAATGCCATTATCTCACCATTCCATTTTCCCACGAGCTTTCGGATTGCCCCTCGCATGTTACAGATGCAGCCTAAAAAGTATTTATTTATAAACTTGCTGCTGTAAATTATGAGTATAAAAATAACCATTTTTCCAATACAAAAAACTAGGGAAGTGGCGCTGTCTGGACTCTGTGGCGCCTGCCTGTCCACCCTAGTCAGGGCCCCTGTGGAGAAAGCCCGCACTGCTCATGCCAGCACGAGTCTAGGCTGGTCCCAGGCCGGCTGCCTACTCCAGAGTTGTGGGGGTTCAGCTGGTTCCCCTTCAGGTGGAGCTAGGAGACACCAAAGAGGGGCAGCCTCCCCTTCTTGGCCCTCAAGGCAAAGGGAAGGGCAGGGAGCTGATGCTCCTCACTGGGAGAGGTGGGGCCTTTGGCAGCTGTGGGCACCATGCCACTCTGAAGTGAGCCAGGCAGGGGCAGCCAGGGGCCCCGGGCATGAGCCGGGAGCACAGCACACTGAACCCCAGGGGAGGCCGCACTGAAGCAGGAGCGTGCAGTCAGACATCTTAGCTGCACACATTTGTCTACCTGCTTGACTGTGCGCTTCCGAGCCCCTGGCGTACAAGCCCACCGCGCTCAGCCCATCACTGCAGCTGCAGGCGCCCTGGCGGCTGCCCACCGCAAAGTCTGCAGTTCAAAAGCACCTGCAGAAGATGAGGTTTTCCACCCAAGCACGGGGGTGGCTCTAGCCTGGCCTGGATGGTCACCGGGGATCAGAATCAACCCAATGGCAGTGAGCTTTTGGAGCTGAGTATTGAGCCTTTACCATGGGGCACTGAGGAGAAAACTAGAAGCACAGGTTAGTCAAACCTTCCCGTGGCAAACAAGTCTGTGCCTCACCCGTGTACGGAGAAGTGCAGAGAGAACTGGAGGCCGTGCCTGAAGGAGCCCAGCGAGTCTGGGTATGGAGAAGGAAGGTGACAGGCTGGGGTGTGTTTCATCAAGGCGCCCGGCAGAGCCCCGTCCCACAGATAACCTAGTGAGCAGGGGGCCCTTGGGAGGGACTTACTACTTCCAGAGGTGCAGGCCGCCGGCGCCCCCAGCAGTCAGGAAGAGCTCCCGGTTCTGCGGCAGGTGACGCACTTGCCACACGGTGGACTTGTGAGCCTGAACGAACAGAGATGCACGGATGAGGGATGGTTCCGTGAGGCATGAGGGTCGGCCAAGGAGAGACACGTGCACATGAAGCACTTTGACCACGAGCAAATCAACCACTCTGAGCAAAGTACGTGAGGCGATTTGGGGCACAAATCTTTAGAATGGCTACAGTCATAGAAACTCGGCAGAAAGAAGAAAGGGTGACATTTTCTTCATTGTTTTAAAGAAACAAGAGTTCCTGTGAATATTTTTAGGAAGGAAGGTGTACACAAATTAAAAGCCCTTTTCAGTTTATAGCACCATGTAAGTATGATGAAAATACGTTTTACACATGTAGACATTTCTAGCTCATTCTGAGGGCAAGGGAAACAACAAGAAAACAAAACAAAACAAAACAAAAATAGAGTTCTTTTTTTTTTTTAGAATGGGTTGTTACACTTAATTTTCAAAATTTGGAATTGGTCGCTAAACAGCTTCACGTGCAGAGCAGAGAGGAACATGGCAGGTTTTTATTGAGCACACTCTAGTATCTGCACTTTGATCCTACTAGGAACACAAACTTCTTATAAATCATGGAAAAGAGGCCTTCTTCTTTTTTCCAAAAATTGCATCAAACTAAAGCTAGGGCTTTAACTAATGCGAGTGTGTGCGCAAGGGTTAGCGGTACGACCCCACTATGCGTTCATTGGACAGTGGCGCAACCCCAAGAAAAGGATGGTTAAAAAACCAGAGTTCTTCCAGGAAAAAGAAAAAGCAGGGAGTGTCCGCTGTAGGTTCCCAGCCCCTCCATTCCTGACGATCTCCCTTGCCTCCTGTGCTAAGGATCCTGAGGAGTAGAAAGGGCTTCTGGTCATAAGAGCCACAGCCTCCACCAGTCCTGTCCCACTGAGCAGTCACAATGGCGGCTGGGGGGAGAAGCGCTCGTCAGCACTACAGCAACAGCCAGCAAGTAGATGGATGTGCAGCACTGTGGGAGCAAGGCAGCAGGCAGGCAGACGGAGGGAGGGAGGGAGATGAATGCCTTTGGGCCTGCAGGAGCACGGTGACTGCTCACTGGAGGTGAGCCAAGCACACGTGCACACTTGACACTCTAGTGAGCTAACATTTGACATATGATCTTAATACTCTTCCGAGACTAACTACGAGCAGATAAAACATATATCTTAAAATACGTGTGATGTGTGATGTGTGTGTGTGTGTGTGTTGTGTGTGTGTGTTGTGTGTGTGAGGCCCCAAGGGATTTCATTCACATTGACAATCTGATTTTGTTTAAGGCTTTAAACTTGTTTCCTCTGGAAGTTGAAAAATCACACACGTGCACACATACACGCACATACACACACAGAAAAGTCAGGAAGGGGAGTGACCCTCTTTAAAAATACAACAATCATTTTGATAGAGTTCGCAAAAACTGGGCTACTGAATATAACAAAACAATTTTTGGAGACGATACTATTACCTATAGATAACGAGAAAAAGGGGTACAAATTTTCTGTGAACAATGTAGTGATGTGCTTGGTGTGGGTTTCTGGTCATCGGCACATTCTGAATTGGCAAAGGCCGAATAAGATTCCAATGTATAGCTGCCTTGTTAAGGACTGACCTCACCAGGCAGCAACAGTCACTTGCAGATACTGCTACTGCCATTAAGAAACATCACATATGTGCAGTGATTAATGAAATACTACAAAACAGGGAGGTTTGAGAAATGCTAAGACCCTGTGGTGGAGGAGGGGAAACGAAGAGTGCATTCTAATTTCCTGAGCAAGTGGTGCATCTTGATCTTAACTGCGGCAAACTTGTTCCTGACAGCTCGCTCTTCTTCCGTGTCGTGCACAGGCAGCTCAGCTTCAGGCTGTGACGTGCAGCGGAACAAGGGCAGGTCCTTTCAGCAGGCAGGTTATGTCGGCCCCTCCCTTCACGCTGCACCTTACATCCTGCGCCGGGCAGGCCCTGCCTCTGCTTTCCTCCCCAGCAGGTATCTAACTCCATGTCTCCCTCTCAGCTACATCAAATGTTATTTGGAATGAAGCATAGCATGTATAAGTAAATAAATAAAAAAATTTGGGGGGGGCAATCACTGCCCTCTGGTGGGAGTAGGAGGCCCAGCCTTGCTCCTGGAGAGCTGCTGCTGGATTTGAACCACCAGACCCCTGGGCCGCAGACCCGCACTCAACCACCACGCCACCGGGGCTCAGCCCAAATAAAATAATTTTTGAGGCTATGATGCACTGGCCTCTGTGAGTAGACCTTTCAACAAATTCATTTATCAGAGCCAACTGGCAACATTAAAATACAACGAAATGACACAGAATACACATGCTGATATACCATGAAAAGTACATAAGTGAATATTCACACAAGTATTATCGATAAAAATATCAGGCTGGCTTTTGGTGATCAAATTTTAAACACCAGCTAGTTTTCATGTGATTTGCTACCAAGTGTCAGCATCCCCAACAGAGGTCTCATTAGAATCACCAAGTCCAGAATTGATCGACTTTGGGACAGTGCTCTTGGCACAGAGAAACGTGTCAAGATCCCACAGCAATGTACCCAAACCAGCTTCTTTCCCACCAAGACCTGGAAGAAGCCTTTGTGACTGATCTCTTCTCTAAACCAAGACATCGTTCCTCTTTCTAGAAAGACAGCGCCCTCGGATTTACCTTTTCTGAAACGGAGGCAAAACCTTTGGTTGGATGCTGTGTCCTCATGTCAAAAACATGGAACTTCCCTTCCAGCGAAGTAGCTACTAACTTGTTCATACTGATGTCTTTTCTGTCAAACTCAACGCTGCAGACCTGAAAAGGGAGAAGACTGAGTGCCCAAGGGGTCATCGTGCTTACTCAGGCAGTTCTCGTGATTCAGCAAAGCCGCTCTAAGCGTATCAGTTCATGTGAAAGCATTCAATTGTCTTATCCTTTCAACCAACATAAGGGGGCTTCAGAGGGTGGGTGGGGAAAAATTCCGTTATTTTTTAATTCCATCTTTCCCATGAGCTTTTTCAAGTCTCCTCAAACATCAAGAACTTTTTTTGCCAAGTCTTTTCCTCATTTAACAAGATCAACAAAAATCATCTTGCTCTGTCAGGCCCAGTCCATTTAGCACGGGTGCCAAATGCCATGCATTTATGAACAAAATTCAATATTTTACTTTTTAGAAAAATCATTTACAATACATGTAATATGTTAAGATTCATACAAAAGAAAATCAGCCATTTAAAAATACATACTAAATAATAAACAATTCAGAGGCATTTAGTATATTCACATTGCTGTACAGCCTGTAACAGTCTAATTCCCAAACCCCAAATCCACTAAACATAACTGCTAGGATCTGACAGAGCAGGCCGTGCTTTGGGTGTGGCCATACTCCAGTGGTTCTCCACCTTCCTACTGCCCCAACCCTTTCATAAAGTTCTTCATGTTGTGGGGACCCCCCAACCATAAAATTATTTTCGTTGCTACTTCATCACTGTCATTTTGCTCCTGTGATGAATCGGGCGACCCCTGTGAAAGGGTCATCTGACCCCCCCGAGGACTCACGACCCACAGGTTGAGAACCGCTGCTCTAGTCGATGATATTCTAGACCCTTCTAGACTCTATTCCATACGCCTCTGTGACACCAGGAGCCTTCGGAAACAGAGGAGAGAAGCCACTGAGGCCTCAGCTTCTCAGGGGCAGGAGGGGTCTGTCTCCAGTTAGAGCCCGGGCTCCAGAACCAGCAGCCCTGGCTCACCGTGGATTGGCACCTTTATAGTGTGAAGCACTGTGCCAGGCTTTTTCTTCTTCTTGTATTGAATGGTGTCCCCCAAAATACATGTCGACGTGGCTGGGTAATGATTCCCAATATTGTGTGCTTGCCCTCCATCCGCTTTGGGATGGAATGTAATCCTCCTCCATACGGAACAGGTATTGTAACCCCTAACTAACCTCTACGGGTGCATGAAAGAGCCTGGGTGCAGCTCTCGGTTAGGCATTCAGCTGCTAGCCACAAGAGAAAGATGAGGATGTACGTTCTCATTGAAAGTCTCCGAAACCCCAGCGCTCAGGGCTGTGCGTCTGCATCAACACATGGCTGTGACCGGGAGAGGGGTGGGGCACGGATGACAGATGAGCGAGGCCTGTGGTGGGAGTTTCCCATGACAGTGAGGCTAAGTCAACAGCTTGATCTGTTGCTATCAAGCTGACTTCAACTCACGAAGACCCTATGAGGCTTCTGTAAGCTTCTCAGGCACAGACTGTCCTCCCTGGAGGGGCTGGTGGGTCAAGGCCCCACGGCCTTTTCCTGGCTCGCATAGTTAGGTGAAATTTGGCTACACAAGACTGGAGAACACAGCATTCTGTGTTAAGGTGTCATGTCAGTACTCCTTGAGAGTGCTGCCATGGTGCACTGAGTGGGAGTTCATTTGCTGAAGAGAGGGTCCAACATTTTCAGTAGATTCTCAAAGGGGTCTCTGACCCCAAGAGGTTAAGCGGGACTAGTAACCTAGATGGCTGACAGGGGGACTTTCCTTTCAGGACAGTTCAGAGGAGGAGGAAAACGGGCTCAGAAAAATGGAAAAGCATCAGCATGCACATTACCCCATTTTTTATGTTCGTCTCCCATCGCAATGACATATTTCGGAGGTCAAACAGTTTAATGTCCCCGTTGTCGTAGCCAGCACAAACAACTCGTTCCTCTTGATTATAAGAATTGCCTGGAAGTCAAGATACAACATTTCAGATGTTTGTGAATGCATAGTTTGATGGCCATTAGAAGAAAAGTTTATGAAACCTCATGTAGACCTCCACAAATCATATACTTAAAACCATTAGTTAGAATCCCATTTTAACAATCCTTATAAGGTATCAAGGTTTTACTTTGGTCATTAATACTGTTTTGAGATTTAGTACAGAATGGGTATGTGAAAGCAAATCTCCAAAACTCTATCTGCAAAGACTACCAGGCAGCTGTGGTTCGAACACAGGAGGGCCTTATGAGGAGACACACAGCTATGCTTTCCTTGGCAGTAAGTTCCTTTGAATACCAAGAAAACTTACATGAAAACGTGTTTGTTTATTTGCTTATTATCCTGCTGTTACCTTATCTGTTGAGGGAAAGCTGAATCAAGCTGTGGCACACCGAGGCTTTGCTTGGCAGTTAGGATCACGTCTGACGTACATTCAGAGTCTCCAGCTGAACGCCTCCTGCTGGAGATGAGCTCGCCAGAGCTCTTTGTGGGCAAACAGGGCTTGGGTACGCGGAGGCCACTGACTGCAGTCCTTCCTTCTCCACGGCCTCACGGCCCCACTTCTCACAAGCCCCAGCTCTGTGTCCCGACTGTGGGCTCCACTTAGACGGTGGGAGGTGTTCAATGAGGGACATCTGTCATCCCACCATTAGCCTCAAAACCCTAGGCATCTGGGTCGGAACACTAGCTATTCTTTCTCTTAACCAATAACTACTTCTACTTCTACTTCTACCAGATTCTACTTCTTTTGCTACAAAATTCTTTCAAATCAATCCTCTCTTCACTGACCCCATTATCTCTTCTCTTCAGCGCAGTACTGCAGTTTCTGAACCTCAATCCCTGGGGCCCCCCCCCTCCCCCATTACCCTCTGCTTTAACTTTCCTAAAGTGATCACATCTCATCCTGGCACAATAAAACCACACTGCTGGTGAAGGCCCCAAGCCATAGGCTCTGCCTACTACCACGACCCCTTGGGTAGCACAGCGGGTTAAGCATCAGGCTACTAACTACAAGGTTGGGGGGAGGGGGCAACCCTAGCAGCCATGTCACAATGACAGCAGTCTGCTCCTGTGAAGACCTATGGAGTTCTACTCTGTCCCATGTGGGCACCAAGAGTCTGTGTCGCCTCACCCAGCAGAGGGCGTTAGTCACCCTGATCGCTTCTCCCTTATGACTGCTGCAGCGACAGGCCCCGGTCACTATATTAAACGCTTCCCAAGGCTCTGGCTCACCTTCACATGCTCTGTGGTGCTAGGATTCTTGGCATTCAGAAAAACTGTCATACCAGTGGATACATGTTCTAAAAACATGAATATCCTAGATTTAAAACTATATTTATGGGGCTCGCTTCGGCAGCACATAGACTAAAACTTTACTTACGTTCTTGAGATCGAGGCTGAGAAACGCACTAGGGTAAGTATTTTTTAATTATTATGTCCATCTTTAAATGATCATTCTAAACAGTAATGCTGAAATTTCTTCCCAAAGTATATGTGTCTTATGTTTTACGTGATCACTCATGATATCCAGGCACATTGCAATCCCCATGCAATATTTTAGAAAAATGAGAACTCTGAGCCTTCCCTTTCTAAAATAAGAATCCAATTTAAAAAGAACATAAAAGGTAAGCAGTCCGTGTATACCTTCAGACCTCCCTTTTAGAAACCCGCTGTCTATCCAACACGGTATTAAGAAGAGAAAACACAACGGCAAATGAAACATGGCCCACAGCCTCTGCCATTGGTGCGCACCAAGATGCCCAAGCAATGACATCAGTCCAACAAGACAAATATTCCTTTAATGACTGTTACTAGAACATAGCAATCAGAGCTCTACCAATAGTTTGTCATGGCGTTATAGTGTTCTAGAACACAAGCACATTCCGTGTAGCGCGCCAGGAGAAGTCTGTTAGTTTCAAGGCCCTGCTTCTACCATGAATGACATTTGGGTCCAAGCAAGGTCAATGTCCTCCAATTAACAAGTACAGAATAATGAGAGCAGTTATTTTCCAGGGCTAAGTATTCTCTGCACAACTTTAAGCACTGTCCATGCAGCATCTCACGGACTCCTCACCACCACACGATGGCGTGGTTTGAAGATTCGCTCCCTTTTAAACATGAAGCAAACAATCTAAGCACAGAAAAGTTTGGGAACTTGCTCCACATCACAGCGCCAGTAAGTCGCAGAGTCAGAATTCAAACCCAGGGTCCCCCAGACGGACAACATTAGCCATCATGAACAGCTGTGTCCCGTGGCGGTCAGAATAATCCAAACTGCACAGGAAGGTGGTTGGCTTAGGGACCCCTGGCAGCATTGAGCTTTTTCCTTCAGGCACTCCCAGAGCGGGGGTTTGTCAGTCGCTTACCAAAGGCCACCGTCCAACAGTCTCTCTTGTTTTCTCCTTGCACGGGTTCCATGTTGGCAACAGGATCGCCTTTCTGCCTCGGGTCCCACACCTTGACGGTTCCTGTCGGGGGAAGAGCAAAGTTCACATGGGGAGTCAGAGCCTGCTGTTGCTATCATGCACTCGGTTTCCCTGGCTTCCTGGGCTCACCCATTCTTAGAGGTGCAAGACATTGGGAAAGTGTCCCACACCTTTTGGACTTCCAGTTGGATAAATTGTATTTAACATTAGAGAAACAGCCCGTACGATGCTATCTGGCTCGGTCTCCAAATTAATAGATGTCAGGGAAGCCGACACACTGCTCCTAGCCTCCCACAAAGATGAAGTGACTGGGCAGGCAAACGCAAACATTGTGCAAGACAAACAAATCAGGCTTCATTTTCCTTAAGCCTAAAACAATGAATTAAAAAAAGTATTTTTCTCAGAATATATCAGTGTTGCCTTAAATGCTTCCTTATTATTCATAAGGAAGCACTGGCATTTGTTTTATACAGATGAATAAACTCTATAATTTTTCTATTCTATCTCTGGTTTCTTTTTTGGGATTTACAGCACTGCTTCATATATAATAAAGTTTAATTTCCCTACGGCAATAGAATAGAGAACTATTAAATAGATGAACAAATAATCTTTCTCAATTTCTACTCTCTCATGAACAGACTCCTTACTAAATGGTGTCAGGGACTAAGGAGAAACACAATTACAGTAGCAAGAAATGGCTACCAGGCAAAAACCTGAGAGCGGAGCAGAGAAGACACACACACACACACACACACACACACACACACAGCCTTTCTAGCCTTTGAAAGAAGAATAAGCAGTACAGTTAATCCCAGGAAGAACGTTCAGGTGGTCATTGAAAAAGATAGACTGATATGAGAGAAACAATAAATGTGTATAGCTGAACGGGCAAGGCATACAAACAGACAATGCCCACACAAACGACTAACTTGTAAAGGAACATGGAAAGAGGTTAACCCAGGGGGGACTTGAGTTCCATTTTCATCCATACAATCAAGGGGTGGGGTGGGGAGGGGGAATGTTGGTAGGCTAGAGGAGAAATGGTGTTCGGACCCACAGTAGCTACCAACCTTAAGGGGCCCCTGGGAAGGTTTGACAATACATCTTATACCTCATAGAACATGTTTATTCCGAAAGAGTTACATGAGTGATGGCATTTGTTTCTTGGTTATTTTTAAGTCACCCTGCCAAAAACACATCCAGCAAGCAGAATACTTTCAAGCAAGGTCATGGCTCAGTATACTACGCTACAGCTCCAGGATGAACAATTCATTTCAAAAAATAATACTTCTCTAAAGCATACAGAAAAAGCAATACTCGCACATAACAAATGAGAAAAGGATAAATCATCACATTCACACTGATAATAACTGCCAAATTGGCTATATGACTGAAAGGAAAATAGAATGACAACTGTCGGGTGAGGGTGGGAGACTCGATTTTTTCCTTCTGTGCTCCTTGTTGCTCTTCAAATAAAAAAAAAAAAAAAAGATTTCTTAAGCAGAGCCCCTCTTCACGATGATAAAATTACATCTGATTCTTTCTTCTCGAATAATCTCATGATCTTGAGCAGCTATTTAAAACTCGGCAGACCAACTACCACAACGCGTCTCTCATGCACAAAACTCTGACTCTGTGGCAGTCACTCGGGACAGCTGGACAGAGAAAGGCCCCTGGGCGGTTGGTCAGCCGGCACTCCATCCTTCAGAGGGCAAAGACGGGGAGCAGAGTCGCTCCCGTGGCACGCTCCCCAACACTCGGCGGGGCGCCCATGTAACTTCAGTTTTCAGCCAGCTGTCAATCTGACAGTTTTCACAAGGACTGATTCTGCTTTTTAAAAAAAGAAATGGAAAGCTGCCTCCCACATTAAATCATCAGCTGCCTGAAGAACCTCTAGAGAGAGCTTCAATTCCTTCAGGATTCACGGAAACCATCATTCTTCGGAAACCATCATTCTTCGGGGCTGAGCCAGCTCCAAATGCAAAGAGTAATTCTAAGCCTCTATGTCACAACACCCAAAAGTCTGAACCAGCTCAAGGATATGCAATCAAGCTTGCCGATTAAAAGTGGAGGCAAGACATCTTAGATTTAGGGGTCCAGACAGCTAAGGAGGATTTCTTCCCCCTTCAAAACAATTTTTTCCTAAGAATACAGAATTCTTTGACTCACCATCTCGGCTGCCAGTCACAATTTCTGGGGCTCCTTCCCCGATTCCTAGTCCGCCCACACCATCGATAGTATTTATGATTTCTTTATGGCCCTTTACAGAATACACTGGGATCTCCGGAGCTTCCAGATTCCTAAACAACAGAAAATAGCTTGGTTCTTACATGCTGTGCCCCAAAGTTTACATCCACTAATGAAATTTAAGACTGTGCCCTGTATTTAGAGTTCTGTTTTAAAATAAGTGCCGGTCTATGAGGGTCGTTCATGCATCTACTGCCACGTGTTTTGCCACTTCTCCGGCTTCTTTCAAGCCACGATGAGAACTGCCATCATTCAACTGGGAACCCTGACTCCGGAGCCCAGACAGCTGTCCTCAGAGACTAATTAGCTAGGAAAGTTGCAGCTCAATCACCACCAGGTGTGTCTGTGGTACACGCGGAGCCCCGGGGTCTGTGGGCTCAAGAGAGTCCGGAGGGGGCTGGCTCCTCCCACAGGTAAGGTTGGGGACCTAAACACACACACTCGAGTCTGAACGCCACCGCTTTCAACGTGGCCTCTCTTCAACGTGGCTTTGACTGTTCCCCTGGCAGGCCTTGGTAGCTTGGTCTCGTAACCTTTTTAGTGATAAAACTTGTAGTGTTGACTTCGCACACATTCTTTCTTGGATGGGATCATTTTCTCACTGAGCTCAATATGGATACCCACCCTTTGAATGGAAGGGGATCCCAAAAGTGCATGGAGACATTCCATGGTCTTCATTTGATTTCCCACAAATTCACTGAAACTCTTTCATATAACCTGCTGCAATAAATATTACAGCCAAACCGGCTGAAGTTTGTCTCATCCGAGGTTAGTTAAGAGACAGGAATGTACCTTTTACCACGGCTGTTTACCACAAGAGTGGAAGATGAATTAGGGAACTTCAAAAAGTTTGTGGAAAACCCCTTAGCTTTTAATTTCATTTCTCCGAGAATGTCTAAAGCCCTCCCTTAAGCTTAGTCAATGATTCAAGGTTATACTGACAGATCCTTTGTTGCCGCCCTATATTCCTGTCCCCCTTTTCCTGCTTTCCAATACCTACATGTTTTTTCAAAAGCGTGATGATTCATGAACGTCATCCCGATTTATGACCAGGCCAAGGCTTATAAATAATATGTCACTATTCAAAACGCGAGGGAGTTCTGCCTCAAATATTTGTCTTTGCAACACTACTGTGAAAGAATCGAGAGGCTAAACAGGATTCTGAGTCTACTTAAGTAAACTGATTTACTATTTGTATAGGTTTGAAAACGTGAGTCATTGTTCACGTGGGATTATATGATGTATCTGTGAGGGTAAAGCCATCAGACTGATAAGATTATTCCAGGGAACTCTTATCACGAGAATGTCGACACTTGTGTTCATTACATATTCTTTTTGTTTTTCCTTTTTTCCCAATTATTTTTTGTTTGTTTGTTTTTGGGGAGGGGGGCCATCACTGCCCTCTGGTGGTTGTGGGAGCTACCCAGCGCTGCTCCTGAGAGCCGTTGCTGGATTTGAACTGCCAACCCCGTGGGCCGCAGTCCCGCACTCAACCACTTACACCACCGGGGTTCAGCACAAACATGGTTTTTTTTGGGGGGGTGGCCATCACTGCCCTCTGGTGGTTTTTTTCCCAATTATTTTATTGGTTGCTCTTACAGTTCTTATAACATTGAATACATGATTTGTATCAAGTATATTTTTTATATCAAGCATATTTATACATATATTGCCATATTCGTTTCCAAATATTTTCCACTGGAGCTCTTGGTATAAGCTCATTATATATTCTTGTGTTGAAATAATTTACATTTATTTTTAACAATAACATTCAAACTAGCCTCTCCTAATTTCTCTGAAACTATACAACAGAATATATAACAACTGATGTATCCCAATAAATGATAATTTAAACAATAAGCAGTGAAATCAAAGAGGAAGTATCAGAAGTTCATTCTTTTTAACCTTATGTTTTTTTGTTTTTTTTTTGGCATCACTGCTCTCGGTGGTGGGAGTAGGAGGCCCAGCCCCACTGCTGGAATTGAACCTCCGTCCCAGTGGGCCGCAGTCACGCGCACAACCACTACGCCACCGGGGCTCAGCCCTCCTTATGATTTTTTAAGGTCAAACATTTTATTAAACATCCCTTCCCCCTCAAAGTGGAGTTCTCTTTATGAATTTATTTCTTCATTTTTTTTTTAGTAATTATTACCAAACCACTTATATTCCCTTAAACATCTGAAAGTTCTCTTATCTATACCAGTCATCGCCATTTTATTTTTAGGCTGCCAATTACATTTACGTAGCCCAGATCCCCCACCTCATTGTAAATTTATTATATTTATTCAGGTGGTTATTTAGCGTCAACACTTTGGATGACTGGGATGGGAACATTTAACCTTACGATTTTAATAAAGAAAAATATGTCAAGGTAATTTAATTATAAAGTAGCAGAAGCTACGTGAGAATCAGTAAACATCCTATTTCAAACACAACATATAGGAGACAGTTTCTTTCTGGAATCATCTTATTTACTTGCAATGACAAATGGTGAGACAATCCTAAAAAATTGGTAAACAAGAATCTCAACCCATTCCACTCTAAATAGGGAGAAATAATTCTAAATAAAACATGAAAATGGGAAGTATTTGGCACAATGATATTGTTCAATCGAACCAGGTTTAATCTAATTTTTTCAGTAAATGTGCTCGTTGTTATCTCATATCAAGCCTGAAAAAAACATGTAGAAAGCATAATTAAATAATTTGAGGGGTTTTATCTATAATATGAGTTGGGCTGCTTTCAACAGTCAGCAGTTTGAAGCCACCAACCACTCCAAGAGAGAAAGACAAGGCTGCCTCCTCCCATACAGAATAATAGTCTCCGGAGTCCACAGGGGCTCTCCCCTACACGATAGGGTCACTGTGAGCTGGATCGATATTCAAAAACTAGAAGAAAAAAAAAACACTGCAATTGCTTCTGTAATGTCAAATCTCTTAAACTGTAACTAAAGAGCTTGTTTTTCAGAGTTAATAAACACATCCTTTTATATAGTATGTCTGTGGCAGTCACCTAATCTTGAGGATTAAGAGTGTAGGGGTGGAGTCTAGCCTGTCAATCTGGACATAGGCAATGAGACCTCTGTGTGGGCATGGCTTTCTCCTCTTGAGAATTCTGGGAAATCCGGCACTTCCTTCTTGGAAGCAGGAGACATTCTCTCACTGCTCACTCCCTTGGAGACACTCGACTGACGAGACATCCTTGAGGAGAAGCCACATGGACCTACCCTGATGTGACCACAAACCTAGACCTAGAGAAGCCGCCTGGTGACTTCTGCCAGCACTGAGATGCTTACAGAGCCACTGGATCCAAAGACTTTCTACTCACTGGCGTGTGATCGTTCTGCATTCGGCATCAGTGCATTGTTTCATGAGTGTGAAGAGGGCTTTATAGATTGGTATCAGACATAGGGGCTAATATCAGACTTATGACCTTGGACTGGGCTGGGATGTTTTCTAAATGGACAGTTGCCCTTGTAAAGAAAACTCTTTCTTATGCAAATATGAATGTTTATGAATTTGTTTCTTTAGTCTACCCAGATGAACACAGTGTCTTTAACAAACTCACTACTCCCGGTTCAATTCTGGCTCAGAGACCCTAAAGGGCAGAAGCAAAAGTGCTCCTGTAAGTTTCTGAGGCTAGAAACCTGTCTGAAAGCCTCATCTTCTCCTGGGGAGTGAGACAGTGGATTGGAACTGCTGACCGGGTCAGTAGCAGTTGAGTGTAACCCGCTATCCACCAGGGATCCTGGTGCCCCTTGAGGCAGAAGGGACACAGAGCTTTACTTACAGTTATGAAGTGTTCATAGCTAGCACCAAACAGCATGTATGAAAATACTGATAGTGTTACTTGAACTATCTCAAAAAAAAAAAAAAAAGAAAAATAGACTTGTAGCTTCAAATGATTTTGAACACAGGATCTAGAAATATATTAAAATCGACTATCACATTCCCATGAATTGAGCACGTAGGAAATCATTTTAGAATTAGAATTGTCTTTTGTAGAGGAAGAGTAGCAAACACATCTAAGTAAAGGCCTCTTTCATCTCAACACTGATTCAGGAGCCTTACCAGATATGAAGGTTTCCACCAAAGTCCCCAGTAGCTAAATATCTCTGCTGTAAAGATGCTGCACCAAAGGTTCCACATTTAATAGGCTTGGCCTTTTCGATCTTCATAGAAGGAAGAAGAGAGAATACGTTATTGACGTAAGCAGCTATTTATAACCCACAGTCCTTACAGGTCTGCTCTGGGATTTAAAAAAAAGACAAGCAAAATAATGGGCAATTAAAACCTTTTCTGATCAAAACTCTCTTCTCTCGTCATTTTTTTCTGATGCTTAAAACTATTCAAATCTCAAAAAGCAAACTTTAGGCTTTTAAAATTGTGCTTCGATTTGCCTTTCCTCTCTCCCTAATGGTCATCCAAATACTGACCACTCTCCTGTCTCTGATGATTTGCAAATATGAAAATTTCAGCATTTAGTGTGGCATTCTCCCAGGAGACTCTCAAAAAAAATAAAAACAAAATGAAGTTATTATTCATTCTGGGTGATAGAGATAAAAATATCCTTATGTGCCTTCTAGAGAATCATATAAAAAAAGAAATTTATTTCTCATTTTCTTCAGAGATTTCCACGTTCACGTTAGCCAAAGGCAATGCTACTAGCACAAATGGGGCAGTCTTTGAAAATTCCTTTAATTCAAAAGCTGCTGCTATGAATGGATGTACCAAACCGTTACACAAACATGCAGCTACATGCGGGTCCAAGTGGTGGGGGAGCACGCTGCATGTGCATTAATTTCCTGTGTGCGCTGTGTACAGATTAGACATTTCTGATTTATCTGAGAGTACTGCATTGGAAAATATGGTAGTCCCGTTAAGAAAACAAGGACATACAAATGCACGAGTCAAGGACGGGGGCCTAAATCAATCACGTGGAGGGGATGGGACGGGTCTGGGGAAGTGGTTCGTTCACAGTCTCAACTCGCAGATAAGGCCACTGATACCCAGAGCCTTCCTGAGTTGACCGGTTCATACGCTGACCCAGCTCTACTGCACACAAGGTTTGCAGACGACGCAAAGCACGCAAGATGTCCTATTGTCTCAAAGAGTTTCTCCTGCGGATAGCACTTCCTATCTGACCTGTTCCATACCTGCCTCATTATTATACGAACGCCGAGACTCTCCACCTGGATCTTGGATGGGCATCTCCTCTTACTCCCCGAGTTTCCAACTTCTCCACCGTCCCCACCCACGGCCCCTCCACTCTGGCCTGTCCTGAGAACTCTGGAGCTTGGAATGAAAGTGAGTTTCTGGGAGCACATGGTTGAACTCAACTGGCTGCCAATTGCGGGGGTAAGGACTGAGGAGCTATTGCGGGACAACCGGCCAGGGATAACCTTGTGGAGCAAGCGCAGTGCTGCACTGACCCACAGGGCCTGGCGGGAGCCCACGGCAACCACAGACCGCCTGGCCCACCCTGTACTCCAGCCCCCTCCATTCCCCATTTGCTGGCAGCAGGCTCCACAGGCCCAAACGGTTCCTTCCTAGTCTTTTAAAATCCTCTTTTCCTTCAAGTTTACAAAAATAATGCACAGTCCCTATAAATATTCAAACAAAACTAAAGAGTGGGAGGTAAAATCTTCATTCTTATAGAGATATACACAAAGCTTTCTTTTGCTACAAGGAGGGCCAGAGTATGTTGTTCTTTCACTTGTATTTTTCTTGCTTTTGTTATATCCACTTAAGGCACCTAGATGAACTTTTCCCTCTGTTGAATTCTCCAGTTTCCAGACCTTTGGTTTCTGGACCAGTCTTAATCCTTCCCACTAGGGTTGGCTTATTCCAAATCATTTAAAACATCATTTCCCTGACATTTTGAATTCATGACCAAGCATTTCCATATAGCATATATATAGCAGTTTGCACAGAAGGAATTACAATTTACACAACATGGAAATTAGAGCAGAACTTTCCTGTAATTGGAAACAGCTTCACATCTGTCAGACTGGTAGTGACCCTAGAAAAGGATAGAAAACCCTTAAAGGTTTTCAGACCGTAAATCTTTACATGAGAATGCAGCCTCATTTTTCACCCTCAGGGCAGTTGTTGGGTTTGAACTACTGACCTTGCAATGAGCAGTCCAATGCTAACCTCACAGTGCCACCACAGGTCCTCGATATGGTATACACACACTGCTGTCAATTCAATTCTGACTTACAATGACTTACAGGACACAGTAGTGCTGCCCTTTGGGTTTCCAAGATTTTAACTCTTTACAGAAGTAGGCAGTCTGTCTCCTGCAGAGCGAATGGTGGGTTCAAACCACTGACCTTGCAGTTAGCAGCTCAATGCCTGGCCCCTGGGATCTGGATGCATGAGCAGTTACCACATAGCTAAATCTGGATAAATGAGCAGCCACCGCATAGCAAAGTCTAAAAGAGAGTGTTCACAATCTCCTCAGAATTGCCTGGTTAGCAAAATGCATCCTCCATCATAAGATCATTGCTAATGACCACACTGATGAGAAGCAGAATCACTGAAAGTCATCTTGATGCACAGGTGGCTGCTCTTTGTGGAACAATGTTTGAAAAGTAGACCTGATCTGTCAGGACTCCAGGGTGTGAAATACAGAGGGCATCGGTATTCACTGCAAAGTTTTGTTTTGAGGATGTTTTCTCATTAAATCAGGCAGATCTAGTTTCCATTTCCAAACGACTTATGTCCTTCCTGTCTTTCCTTCCCAGATAAAAGTGCCAGTTCCTTAAATACTCTATTTAGCACATAGACACCATAAGGACTTGATTTTTCTGGTTAAATTAGTTCAGAATTCCAAATGAGGAGACACTGCCCACTCCTCCTCCTCATCTGTCCTCCTGCGCAGGGTCTCATCCAGCTCCAGGCCTTCAACTACGGCTGCCATTAGCTGAGGCAGAAGGTACACGAAGCGGGCAGGCTCTGATGGGCAGGAATGTGCTCCCAGGACACTTAGGAGATTCGGAGCTGCAGGAGCCTTGCATCACCAGCCCCCTTGGAAAAGCCTTCTTGAAGGAAGGCTACTGGCCCCTTTCTTTTCTCCCACCAGGGTATGCATTCTGTTTCCCCGGATTCCACTCCGGTTACTGGAAGCCCCCCATGAGGGCTGTCCATGTCCATGACTGTGACAGAGATCAAAGCTAATCCCCACGGTGTAGTCCTATGGCAAGAGCTCAACTTTTCTAAAAGGGTCTGCCAAAGACCCTTCAATGGGAAACCAAAGACCTTTATCCTTTCAATCCTCCGAACAGACGGTCCCAATCTCTCAAGCTCCTGGAACACACTGATCTTCTGGCACTAATGTAAAGTAATAGGGAAGTTAGGAAGTCCACACACACTTAAATGTGTCATCAAGGGTGTTTTCCTGGCTTGCCTTTGAGAAAAGGTGAGCACATGAACACTGCACCTGAACAACAGTGTGACCACCTCTGTGATGTAAAGACCAGAATGCAATTGAGTCAGATTTTTTTTCTGGAAACGCCACATGCTGAGATGAAACTAACTTCTCCAGCACACCCTCGTGTCCCCAAACCAGCGTGATGTGCCCAGATGCTCTGGCAGCTGAGACCAAGAAGCCCAATCTTGGAAGGAAAAAAAAAACAGTCTACAATACATGACAGCTTATACTAGGTATCTTTTTCAAGGGGTCTTTGTACAAAGATAAAGAAGCAAAGCCTGTTTAAGCTTAGCGGCCCTCCTAGATTCACAGGAGTGGTACCAAGCCTATGACATAAAAAATGCATCAAGCCGTGGAAATGTGGCCTTACTGCTCTCGGAATCTCCCCTCCTACTTCCTGGGTTCTCTCTGGTCTGCATTCCAGCCCCATTTGCTTTCTTTCCGCTCTTCAGACACACCAAGGTCACTCCCCCCGAGGCCCGCTGCATTTCACTGGGCTGCTTTTCCTGGGGACTGCGTCCATTCTTCACCACACTCAGGCATCAGTGTGCACGCTACCTCTCTAGGAGGCTTCCCTGTGCCTCCAGTGGAACCCCCTACTCTCCCAAATCACCATCCCCTCACCCTCTGGTCTTCTTTATTGCACTGTCACCAACATTGCCTCGTTCACTTAGAGTTCTATCTGTCCCCCCTTTCTAGAATGGGAGCACCAGCGAGCAGGGTCCAGTTGGCTGGTTCCACATGTAGGAGGTCCCCAAGCGTTGGGAAGTACCATCATAAACGGACACCTGTGAACACTGCAGTCAGCACGGGCACAGCGAAGCCACTGCCCTGGAGTTCCCGCGCCCCCTTTCCATTCCTCCTCCACACGCTACCTACCGCCATGTCTTCCCACCCTGCAGTGCTGACAGACCAGGCAGTTCCCGGGGGCTTTTGTATGCCGTGAGGGAAAGAGCAGCCACGCTGACCAGCTACTAAATGAGAACATCCCTTCTCTTAGGGAAACAGTCAACATTGTACAAGAAGTGTTGGGAACACCATTTTCAGGCAGAGGAAACAGGAGCGGAAGCTTTCCACTCCGGCCGGGTTAATGGTCTTGGAAGCACACAGGGGCAGGCTCACCCAGACCGACCGGGTCACGGTGAGTCAGGATGGGCTCTGTGGCAGTGAGCGAGGGTTCTAAGGTGCAAAATTCAAGTCAAATTGAAGGTATAGCAACCGCCTGAAAACCGACTCAAACATACACATACAGAAGGATCTGCCCCTTGTCTGCTCAGGCCTGGGCTCTGCCGCCACAGGGCCGTACACAGCAGGCTATGTCCTCGTCCTCAGACCTTCCTGGAAATCCGCAAAGCAACCCATTTCTCGGCGTACACTGAAGTATTTTTTTAAAAGGTCATACGACGCCTTTCCTTTGCCCCCGAAGTTATTACCTTATCCTTGGAAAGACACGATGAAAAAGATTTTGGTACCTACTTAAAATTTCTGCTAGAAAACCTTCTGTTTTTTTTTTTAAAAATGAAGGTCTACTCTTCAAACATCGTTCCATAAAGAAAATGAGTATAGGTTAATCCCGCTTGCTCCGTGACACTGAAAGGGACCCTCCATCAAGGTTGTGGCACGCCTAGATTTTGGTTCTCTCTGCCACCATCATAAATGAGCATGAGAGAGAAACCCGGGATCGATAATTCCCAGGAGAGCTATTTCTGTGCTGTCTGTGGGCGGGTCTAGTACAGCCTGTCACTATTTCCTCCTCCACATCCTGGCACTACTTCATTAGCATGAAAAGGTTCAGGCAACCAAAGCGAACAAGCAGCTCGTTCAGGCTCTGATGCCAAAAAGGCAGACCTTTATTTATTAGCTTATGACAAGTTTTTAGGGTCTAAACCTCCACAATCATGACCCTATCTTTCAGGACCAGACTAGTCCATATGGTATCCTTGTGCCAGTTACAAAACAGTTGTCCGTGAGGTGGCTGATGAAGCTTTACACGTGCACGACGGGGGAGAAGAGATGCCGACGTCAGCGCCCACCTATCCTGGTTCAGGCACCTTTGGGCGGTGCAGCCAACTGCTCAACTGTCTCTGGAGGCCCTGCCCTCCACACTCCCTCCCCTCACTACCGGCAA
The DNA here is from genome assembly GCA_004026705.1 of Nesogale talazaci. Classification (NCBI taxonomy): domain Eukaryota; kingdom Metazoa; phylum Chordata; class Mammalia; order Afrosoricida; family Tenrecidae; genus Nesogale; species Nesogale talazaci. Next base: position 25,341 of record PVJH01010949.1, read on the forward strand.
AGACCTGTGGTTAGGTCCCTTCCCCTGTCTTATCTTGGACACAGGGCACTGGGATCCTCTGGCTTCATGATGGCTTCAAGTACACATTCTGGTGTTTTAATAATTAATTCATCTAGCCCATTTTGGCCTACTGCCCTTTAAAAAAAAAAACTTCAGCATCTCTTGGCAATTAAAAACCTTGGTCTTTAATGCTACAATCCAAGATAAAGTGGAGGCATCTTCTCTAACAGTCCACCTGGAACCTTCTGCAAGGCCTCACACGCCGGGATCACCCACTTCAGGGCGCACTGCTTTAGCCTGATCACTCTGCATCCTGGTGCTCACATGAATCACCTAGAAAGCTGAAAACACCTTGATTTCCGGGTCTTGCCCTGGTCTAGACCCACTTAAGAAAAAAACAAACACAAACCTTAAACTCAGGATTTCGAGGGGTGAAACCAACATGTGAATATTTTAAATCCCAAACAAGCAAAAGTACCAAAACACATCCAGGGCTGAGCCCCGGTGGCGCAGTGGTTGAGTGTGGGACTGCGGCCCACGGGCTTGGCGGTTCAAATCCTGCAGGAGCTCTCCAGGAGCAAGGCTGGGCCTCCCACTCCCACCAGAGGGCAGTGACGCTCTCCTTCGCCGCCCCCCACCCCAACCACCAAAAAAAAAAAAAAAAAGGCAAAACACATCCAGAATGTTTGTTGCACATGAAGGATTGGAGCCACTGATAATGAATCTATATTCTTACCCATTATCCCTAACAGCCAAATACAACCTAAGTCCTTAAATCTGCTTTTGAGTTTGCTTATCGGGGTATACTCCTTAAGGAAGAAGGATTCTTCTTTCAAGTATCTTTGGTCCTTCCTTAGCACAGTATCATGAGATATGAACTCCTCAGGTACACAAAAGAAAAAGGGGGCCCCCCAAGGGATACAGGTAAAAAATTTAAAAGTGTCTAGTCCTGAGGTGAGATATGGGTGATATGGCTATTCTTCTTTTTCCCTATTTATGTTTTCTAAGTGTTATATCATGAAGATGTACTACTTCTGTTCAGAAGCAAATGACTGTTTTTAAATTAAAGTTGGCTAGATTCCCCAGAATCTCTACAAGAGACAAAGAGCACTATTTCACTTTATGGAATAGACGTATTTCTAAAAAGTGCACAGATGACCATATAGAGTAATAAAAAATCACATGGCAATACACACTCTCTGCTTGAAGCTTCTATGGGCATTTGTTCAGCATTTAGCTTCTCTTTATTGCTGTGTTCCAAAAGGCTCCATTTGTTCAAACACCCGATCCTTAACAGTTGCTGGTGACCAATAAATTCCTAACCTTCCCAAGTTCTAGCCTCTTTACAGATGTTGACTCACTCTTTTACCAAATTTCTATTGAGAGGCTGCTCCTTACAAACCACAATCTTCCTCACTCAAAAAAAAAAAAAGCTTACAAACTAGATAAGAGAGAGACGGGACAGAGTAGACGTTTCTGGAAGAGAGAGTAAGCTCTAAGAACACAGTGTGAAGAAAATGTGTCTTGTGTGGGGACCAAGAAAGGCCTCATAGATCATAAACTGCACTGGATCCTAAAATAATAGCAACAGGTGACGGGGGTCTAAATGTTGAACAACATAAAAAGAAAGCAGGAATAAGAAGGTTGGGGCTCGCATGCCTTATCCTCTAAGCTGGCCTGTTGAGAATGTATTCACCCCCATTTACCCATTTAATCCTCACCTCCCACCAGCAGATTCTACACGGAGCTTTTGATCCCTGGAGTTCTCAAGCTTCCCGGCACATGTCCATTATAATCCTAAATTATAATCCTGGTACTGCCTGATCACTAATCGCTTCTTTCCAGGTAGTCAGAATTGAGGGCTTTTGTTTACTTGTAAAGGTCTATAAAAGTGTTATCATTATTTGTAACTCCTTCACTAGGGATATTTACATCTGATCTTACCACACCTGGTTATAGTCCTGTGGTGCGTGATGACGCCTTTCTCTAAGAATATAGGTATAAGTCCTTTCAATATCCTGTATCTCTTCCAAGGTCAGGTCCCTGCTAACTCCTCTTGCTTTTCTGAAGTGATAATAAACTCTCCCCTCCCTCTGACGCCTGCATATGCTGTGTCTCCTGAAAACCTCATCCCCCACCCCCTCTTGCCGTTTGGCTTCCACTGTTGGGGGCTGTCAAGGGGATCACAACCCACAGCAACCCTCCAGAAGAGAGTTGAGCTGCCGCTCAAAGGTTTCCAAGACTGTAGATCCTTACAGAATCAGATGGCCACATCTTTCTCCCTAGAGGCAGTGAGTGGATTCAAAGTGGCAACCTTCTGGGCAGGTAAGTGCTTACTAACCACCCCCCTTCTACTTCTCTCAAATTTGTTGGGACTCTCGTAGACCCTGTTCTTTCATGTGAAAGAACTCCTGTCGGTCTGTATGCACGCATCGCTGGTTTAATTATTTGAAGATTTCCACTACTAGAAAATAAACCTCATGAGAATGGGGGCCTTGTCATGTTCATGCTTGGGAATACCAGGCGTTCAATGGATATTTGTTGAAAGCATGAACACATGTATTACAGGTTCTCTTCCAATCACACCGTTAGTTCTCTGCGGGTAAGCTCCGTTTTGCCTCCGCTGGTAAGAAAAAGTATTTTATTAGCAAGGGCCGTCCTAGAAAGAGACTCGGGACTCTCAGCAAGCAACTGCGAACTGCCTAAATGGGTCTCGGAAACTTAGCCACGGAGTTTTAACCTCGTTTCCCAAAGATGTCGCGCTGGACTGTGCTGGGGAAAGGCATCAGCGGGAAGCGAATGACCAAGCACATGAAAGAATTCAGGACTCCACGCAAAGCGTTTTCAATCCAAAGGAATCCTCCGTCTGCGATCAGCTTCGCTGGTCCGGCACAGCTCGAGCTGTGTTTTTGGATAGAAACTACTCACAAGCTTAGGCAAAGAGAAATCTAGGCCCCGTGAGCGGCATTCGCCTCCTTCACGAGCCCAGATTCTGGCTCCGGGCGGTCTCGAACATAGAGATACCCACCTCCCTAAGCAGCTTCAGTTCCCCGTGCTGGATCTCATACAGCTGAATGACGCCGGTGCCCCGAGCGAAGTTGCCCATGGTCACAAACTTGGCACTGCACGGCACCCATTTACAGTCAAACACCGTGTAGTTGAGGCTCTTCTGGATATGGGAGATAATCTGAGGTTTCTCGAAGGCCGACATGGTGCAGCAGATGCCACCGCGGGCAACGGCCAGCGCCAGAGCCCGACCAAGAACTAACCTGGAAACCAGACTACAAACATTGACAATTTGCTCTCCCGCTTGCCGTACTCGGCCCCCGAAAGTTGGATTTAGTCATCAGAGATAATGCCAGATGGACGGCTGGACTTGTCACATGTTTTCTCTACAGAAAGCGCAGATGTGCCCATTTTTTTTCATACACTCTGTCACAGATGCAATTTTGAGGCTTCAAAAATGCTTCATCTGTAAGTTGCAGAGCCAAAGGACGGCCATAAAGATCAGGCATATTGTCGGACAGCCTCGAACCATAGGAAAAGAAATCCAGCTTCGGGTCTCCGCCGCGGGACGGGTTAGGAAAGAGGGCGGAGCCCTGGGACGGGTGGGTGAGCCGTGCGCATGCGCACGGCGGCTCCCCACCTGTTGGAGGCGGAAGCCGCGGCGGGGCTGGGGACTCCTTGGGATGGAAGGCGAGATGGAGGCGCAGAGCACCGGGGCCGAGGACGGTTTTACTCCCGTCACCCGCAAGGGGGGCCGGCGGGCGAAGAAACGGCAGGCAGCGCAGCTGTCGGCGACTGGGGAGAGCAAAGACGGGGACCGCATGGACACCGAGGAGGCCCGGCCCGCGAAGAGGCCCGTCTTCCCGCCCCTCTCCGGGGATGGGCTCCTGGTACTGGAGGGGACCGCGGGCAGGGGAGGGAAGGGGTTCGATCCGGTGGCTTCTGGGTGACGCTGAAGCTGTCGCAGCTGTTCTGGCGTGAGACCTCCTTCCAAAGAAGTGACTCCCCGAGTTTTAACTCGTTCCGTAAAGGAGCATTGTTGTGGATCGGCTCTCGTTCTACGCCTCTGTGGACGCGTCCTAAAGTTGCGTGTCCTTTTTCGTTTAGGGTGGGAAAGAAGAAACAAGGAAAGTCCCAGTTCCAGCGAACAGGTACACGCCATTGAAAGAGAACTGGATGAAGATATTCACGCCTGTTGTCGAGCACTTGGGACTTCAGATACGCTTTAACTTGAAATCGAGGGATGTGGAAATCAGGGTAAGGAGAGTGTCCGCTACTTCCAAGTCCACCAGAGTCGTTTCCCTACAGACCTTGCTGTAAAGAGCTGATAAAGTTTCCTATTGAATTGGCAATAGAATCCTTGTTATAGAATCCTTGTAATAGAATCCTTTGAACTGTACATTGGGAAATTCCATTGTCTTTTCATTCTACTTTTCTTCAAACTCTTTACATCCCTGATGCCAGTTCCAGCCCAATACACCTTGACCACACTGGTTCTGTTATATAATATGTTGCTATCTTCTGTGTCTAGAAGGTTAAAAAGAAAAAAACCCAGATCAAGTCTTAACTGTGCCAGCTTTTCAAGGATGGACACCGGTCTCATCACCTCTTTGAACATTGCTATCCCCATACTCCTGAGTAGCTTTTCCTCTGAAGAGGGTCCTCTCCCCCCTGCCCTATTTCTCTTTTACTTCTGTTCCTGCCATGGTTGTACTTCTTCTTCCTCCTTTATAATTGGTGGCTTTGCCAACCCTTTGGTTGGCACCTTTCTTTGGTTTTGCTGAACTGTCACGTTTTGCAGCAGATCTGATTTGAGAATCCATTCGCGTGTGAAAGAGGACACTGGCGGTTCAGGGTAGACTTCTCACGTTCCGTGGGGAGACCTGAGTTGGACTCTGGTCAACTCACCTCATATACATTTCAGAAGTGAAGGTGGCAAGACTTCTTTTGTACTGTCCGTGCAGACGCACGTGTTGCTTGGTTTTCAAACAGGGTTCTACAGAACTTCCAGTCCAAGCAGAGGAGTTAGAAATCCTGGCCATCTCCTTCTGAAAGTCAGCCCATGGAAGCCCTGTGGATCAGAACAGTCCCATCCTGTTGTGCAGGATGTGGAGGGCCAACGTGTTGCCAGCTACTAATAGCTTTGTTGACACTTGCAGACACCTCTATTACAGACCCATGATCGTACTTAGAAGTCCACTGCATCGGGCTGAGCCCCCGTGGTGTAGTGGTTGTGCGCAGGACTGCGGCCCACTGGGACGGAGGTTCAATTCCAGCAGTGGGGCTGGGTCTCCTACTCCCACCTCTGGAGAGCCGTGATGCCCCCCCCCCCCAAAAAAAGAAGAAGTACACTGCATCATTTGTTTTTTGAGGCAACCTTATGAAATAGATAATAGTCTTCCATGTTATAGATGTGGGGAAATGGATGACCCCCCCCAAAAAAATGGTATATTTAGGCCCAAATCGTCAAGCTGATAAATGACTCTTGGTGCTGTGAGAGGTTTCTTGGGTTCTTCCACTGTGGCCTGATTTTTCAGAGAAGGAAACTTAAGACCTAGAGTACCTCATCCAAAGACACAATATTGGTATGAGGGTCTAGTTTGTTTATGAGTTATCTTTGGTACTAATTTGGTTGTGCTAAATACATATGAGAGAAATACCGCTTTGTAAACCACTTTTTATTAATTGTGAAAGTCAAAGGATTATGAATTACATTCACTGTATTGTGTAACTACCACCATTGTCTGTTTGCAAAAGTCTTTCTTCATCCCAAATAGAAACTTAGTCACTTTCAGCAGTACCTCCCCTCTCCTCCTCCTCCTCGCCCGTGGTAACTTCCAGTGCAGTGAATTCCATACACTTGCAAGTCATGGAGGTGTCAGAGAAACAGGGGAGCATATGTCGGTCTTTTTGTATCTATTTTATTTCACTCACCAAAATCCTTTTATGTCAGAACTTGTATCAGGATTTTGTTTCTTTTTATGACTGAATACTATCCTTGTAGAGTTATCGTCGTAGAAACGGAGTGGAGTGTAGGGGCAGTCCTACCACGTCCGAGCTGGGCGCCCCGGATCAACCCCAACTCAACAGCAGCGTGTCTGGTTTTGGGTTGAAATCTTAGGGGCCACCGAGCACAGGGCAGAAGTGGCCTGGGACTGTAGCTCTTTAGTGTTGTAGACAGCTTTCTCTTTCTCCCTTACTGCCGCGGGCTGGCTTTGAACTGCCGATCTTGCATTTGGCAGCCCAACTCATAACCGCTACTCCAGTGCGGCTCCTGAGGCTTAGTATAGGGGAGCGAAAAACAAATACTCCCAACAAGATGGATTGACATCATGGCTGCGACCCTGGGCTCACGCAGAAACGATCGTGTGGGCGAGGGTGCAGCACTGGGCAGAGCTCTGTTCTGTTGCACATGGGCTTGCTAGGACCTGGGACGGACTCAAAAGAGCTGCTGGAAGCCCCTCGAAACCACTGCATGTGGGTGGGAAGTGGCATCTTGCTGTGGTTTTAATTTGCATCCTCTGATGCTAAATGCTTTTCTTTTCCTGTCCTCATTAGCAATTTCCACGTCTTTAAAGAGAAAGAACTATTCTTGTCCTTTTCTAGATTCTTAACTGAGTTGTTTGTCTTTTGGATTCTGAGTTATAAGAATTCCGTGTCTGTTGTAGGTAATAAATCAGATGGGTGTTTTCTCCCATTTTATACCTCCTTCACTTAGTTGGTAGACAACTAAACTTCCATAGACAAAAGTTTAAGTTTTTATGACGCTGTTTGTCTTTTTTCTTTTTCCTCTTGTTACTCATGGTTGTGTGTGTGTGTGTGTGTGTGTGTGTGTCATGTCTAAGAATCCATTGAGAAAACTCAGCTTCTGAAACATACTCCCGAGGTTTTAGGATGGGATGAGTTTTAGTTCTTACATTTAGGTCTGTAATCCATTTTGACTAAATTTTTTTATATGGCATGAAGTTTATAGTCAGTTTCTTTCTTTTTTTTTTTTTTTTTGCATGTGGAAACGCAGTTGTCCCCATTCTTTTTGTATTTATTTTTATAATTAAGAGAAAACCTGAATTATTTTCTATTTCTATATGTTAGTCTTTATTGCCAAAATCCCATTATTGCGATGCTTATGTATTTTAGAATTGGGACACATGAATAAACCCTTCTACTTGGCCCTTTTGAAAGAAGGGTTTTGCTGTCAGACCCTTTGCAATTCCCTAAAGTAGCACGGTGGTGGGGAGAGTGCTAGCTGAAGGGCGGGCCTTGTGACTACTCTCCCACCCACAGGGGAAGATTCCAGAGTCACGATGAGCAAGAATTGACCCAACAGCAGTGGGTTTTTTCCCCTTGGTTTTGGTTTTCCGGTTCTGTATACATTGGAACACCACTTGTCCCCCTTTCACAAAAAGCAACCATTGAAATAATGATCAGGATTGTATGGGATCTGTAGATCACCCTGGGTGCTCCTGGCATCTTACCAATATTGCCCATGAACATGGGATGTTTTCATTTATGTAGTCCTTAGTTCTTCAGCAGGGCTTTATAATTTTCATCGTGTGTGTGTTTCAGCTCCCTGGTTAAATGTATTCTTGGGAATTCTCTTATAGATGCTGTTGTAAATCGCATTTTCCGACTTTGCTCATCAGATCGTTTGTAGCGGCTCTGTAGGAATGCAGCTGATTTGTATGTGTTGTCCTTGGACACTGTCACTCGGCTGAATGCATTTATTAGCTCTTACTAGTTCTTTTGCAGATTTTTATTTTGAACTTTGTAGATATAGGGCCTTGTTTGGGGCAAATAGAGATTATTTTACTACTTTTTGATCTGAATGCCTTTTATTCCTACTTGCCTTCGTGGTCAGGCAAGAACTTCGCAAATCTGGTGTTTCTGCCCAGCTGCTCTGGTGGTGTATCGGTTACCCTAATTGCGTGGGCCACAGGTTGACACGTCTCCTCGAGAAAGATGGGGCTTTGTTCTCCTGTAAGGAGGTGCAACCTTGGAAGCGGACAGGAACAGTTCTCCCCTGTCCTGTGGTGTCCCTGTGAATTGGCATCAAGCCCATGGCAGTGAACTTGGCGTTGGTTTGATTTTACTTGGAAAGCTTAGTCTTTCCCTATGGATGGTATTTCATGATGCCCCTTATCATGCCGGGCTGCCAACCACAACTTCAGCAGCTCCGACCCACAGGGGGAAGGTCTCTTCTGTGCTGTGGGGAAAGACCATTCCTGTGTTTGTTGGACCAGTCTCCGGCCTCATGCTCAGTTCTAACTTGCACTCTCCTTACCCCCCCCCACCCCCACCCCCACCCCCAAACAGACCTGTAAAGAAACCAAGGACGTCAGCGCCCTGACGAAAGCCGCGGACTTCGTGAAAGCCTTTGTGCTGGGGTTCCAGGTGGAGGTGCGTGGCTCCCCGGGCGGGCAAGCCCTGCAGAGGAACGCGGCTGTTGATGTGGGCCTTTACAGACGTGCTGGCCTTCGCACGCCCTGGGGGTTTGAGTTAATCTTGCTGCCACCTCACGCTCTGTCAGGCCCCGAGGGGTCAGCAGGCCGGCCCCGCGCAGCGTCTGCTCTGTGTGTTGTAGGACGCCCTGGCCCTCATCCGGCTGGACGACCTCTTCCTGGAGTCCTTTGAAGTGACAGATGGTGAGTGCGCGGTGGTTCCTCCTGGGAAGTGCTGCCCTTTGGTCTTGTCCAGCGCCGCCTCGTGTTCTCTTCCTCAGAGCATCACGTGAGCGGGATCGTTAGCAGCTTCTCGTTGATGTCCGCTTGCGTCCCCGAGTAGGAAACTTAAGTCGGTGCTCTGCGTGTCTCCGGAGGTGGCAGTGCACTGAACTGTCGCTGTCCTTGTGCAGTTAAGCCGTTAAAGGGAGACCACCTTTCGAGAGCAATCGGACGGATCGCTGGCAAAGGAGGGAAGACCAAATTCACCATTGAGAACGTGACCCGGACGCGGATTGTCCTGGCCGATGTGTAAGTAGCTGCGCCTGAGAGGCTGCTTTCACGGTTTGCCTCTGTGGCCTACTGGCGGTGCAGTAAGTCACAAAACTGGTGTTGTATGTCCTTCCGTCACCACAAGATCCTCGTCAGGTACAGGAGGTCCCCAGCTTAGGACTTCCGGTGACGGTGTTCCACCCTGAGGCTGGTCTTTTGGGGATTTGTTAGGTCTTACCTTCTATCATTAGTAATCTATATTCCACACAGTAATACATGCCCCACAGAGCACGTAACTTGCTGCTGCTGGTGTTCTCGGATGTTCGTGTGTAGATGGCCCTTGTTAAGATTGACTTAGTGATGGTTGTAAAAGGCAGTCATGATTGGGGGAGGGGGGGCCCGCATGGCGAGGTATTCTACTTTGGTCAGAACCCCCTTTCGTGGGTCTCCTTGCCACTGCCTCCATGCTGCAGCAGGGACTCCCTGTATACAGTTCTACTTCCCAGGACCCTGATGACAAGAACGCCCCTCCCACAGTGGAGCGGGCACTGAGCATTCCAGGGCCGTCCCTTAGATCTGGGGGGGAGAGCAGAGGGGTGGGTGTTTCAAATGCCTCGTTAGGCTTTCCTTTTACACAACAAACAAAAATTGTTACAGGGCACCAGAGGTGAGTATGGCAAGTTGGGGAAGGATTTGGAGAGCAGAAGTCCAATTGATGGAGGGTACAGGCCTGGAAGAAAGGGCTGGGGCCCAAGCTCAACTGCCGCTGGAGGGCAGGAAGCTGCTCAGCTGCCAGGGTGGGGCCGGTGCCGGCAGGTGGCTCCAGTGCACAACCACTGCGAAATCGAGAGGAAGCACTTGCCTGAGAGGAGGAGCTGCCTGCTCCTCCCTCCACAGAGCGTCTCGTTGTAAACCACGTCGACTTGGTTCCCAACCGAGGGCACCCTGCGTCTTTTAGGACCCTGCAAGACATGGAACCTGTGTTGGGCACCTTGTACACCCGGAAGCTATCGTGTGTCTTTAAGTCGTTCGTGGATTGGGCCTGTGTTTGATGGGAAGCCCCCTTATGATTTCTTTCACCTGGTACCTTCCATGCAGCGGTGTGCAGTGAGCCCTGTTCCATGGTACGCATGGAGGGTGTTTTGTTTATCAAGGTTTCTCAACTGATGGGCGTCTGGGTTATTTCTAGTTTGGGGTTATTGAAGAAGCATCGCTATTGGATTACTTCTAAACTCTTTAGTATAACAAAATCTCGATCTTATAAATTAAATTGCAAAGTACTTTGGGTAAGCATTAGGCTCATCACCACAGGGGCGGTGACTCAATCTCACCAGCTGTGTCCCGGAAGGAGGAGGAGGCCGTCTGTACCGGTGCTTCAGCAGCAACAGAGTTGTCACTCTGCACGAAGGTTCCGTGGGGCAGCCACCACACCCGTCACCCGAGGCACCGGTACTGCTATGAAGCAGACCACCTACGTCCGCTAGGGGAAAGACTGGCAATCAACAACTGTCCAAGAGCAGACAGTGAAAGCTCAGGGGCTCACGAAGGTCTGATCCTGGGTGCACAAGGTGGCACCGGGAAGTGGGTAGTGTGTATGATACAGCCCATCATTCTCCCCACAGCCATGTGGATTTTATGTTCCCTGGTGAAAAAGACACACGGTGTACTGGGTAAAAACCTGAAAACAATGCCTTCCAGATAAATTAGCAGTACCACAGGGAGTGTTTTCCCTGATATGCCCTGTGACATACATTCTGCTCCATGCCCTGGCCCCGTTATGGGAGCAATTTTTTTTTTTTTTTGGCATCACTGCCCTCTGTGGTCTTGGGAGCTACCCAGTGCTGCTCCTGAGAGCCGCCGCTGGATTTGAACCACCAGGCCCGCGGGCCACAGTCACTCAACCACTTACGCCACTGGGGCTCAGCCCCACAGTAGCAATTTTCACAGCAAAAGTTTTCATACGGCCTATTCTTGACTCTTTCCATTGCATCACCATTCGTATTGTATTTAAAGCTTTATCTGCCAGCATTTGATGCTTACCACACATTTTGGAATCGTGGGCAGAAAAGGCAAGTCTGTATTCTCAAGCTTACTTGATTCATTTACGTTATGCACATTATGAGAATCTAGATGATTCTCAGTACTGATGAAATGTAAGTAATCTTTAGAAAGTTACAGTCTTGCCACTGCAACTCAAGTATCTTTTAATTAAATACACTTAACATTTCACAGTATTCCATAATCCCTGGTTACCAGTTTATGAGAGGATGAGAAACTTCCCTAAGTTTCCTAAACTTTATTTCTCATCTGTACAAGGGGAGTAAATCCCACAGAAGGGAGGTGTGGTCAGGATTAAGAACAAGTATGTGTGTAGCCCCAACCGAGAGCACACATTAGAAGATAGCCACTATTCAACGAGTGTCAAGGAGATTCTTAGATTTGTATTTTGTTATTTCTAATATTTTTTTCATAATTTACCCATGGTGAAATTCCATTAATATTTCATGGTTAACAAAAAAAACCTATAGAGTTGTACAACTGTCACCTATCCTATAACATTTTGTCAGACAAACAATGTAATCACTGCCCACTTTCCTCCCCATTCTCTGGCTATCAAGAATAATTTGTTTTCATTTGTTTGCCCAGTGTGGGCATTTCATATAAATGGGAATACACAACATGTTGATTTTATACCCGGACTCTGGTTCCATTCATATTGTAAGATGAATCAGTGCTTGATTCTTTCCTATGACTGAATAATAGATGTACGGATAATGTCACACTCTGATCTGTTACTCATCCTTTTTTGTGTGTGTGGGTATCACTGCCCTTGCTCCTGGAGAACTGCTGCTGGATTTGACCTGCCAACCCTGTGGGTCGCAGTCCCGCGCACAACCACTACGCCATCGGGGCTCAGACCCTGTTAACTCCTCCTTTGATAGACATTTAGCCACCACTCCTTGGTACTGTGAAGCAGGTTCTTGTGAATATTCATGAACACGTGTCTTCGGTCCTCTTGGGAATGTCATTAGGGATGGACTTGCCGAGTCACTGACTGATCACTAAATGGTTAGAGGTTTGAGTATGCAGAGGCACCTCGGAAGAAAGACCTGGAGATCCACTTCTGAAGATGGAGGGAGCCACAAAAGCGCAGCAGTGATTAAGGGCTCCATTGTGGACGTGAGAAATACATCTTGGCTCCATTATTGACATGAGAAATACATCTCTATCATTAAAACTTCCCAATGCAGATGAACATAAAGCAAGACTAAAACATAAACAGTATCAATGTAAATCCATTTCTAAACTGTAAACTCAAAAAGTAGGCCTCCATGCCCTTTGGGTTTTCCCGCTTCTGCTGAGGCCAGGGCACTGGTGAATCATAGCTGCGTGAAGCACAAAGTGTGGCCCTGTGCCACCAGGGTGGCAGTCATGCCAGGAATTCCCAGAACAATGGTGCCCGGGGTGGGAAAGCAGCTCCTGCCTCCTGCAGGACTCCACAGCATGCTTTTCCTGTGAGGAAACTGCCTCTGGTCTCTGACTGTTCCTCGCATTTTCTCTTGCAGGAAAGTTCACATTCTTGGCTCTTTCCAAAACATCAAGATGGCAAGAACTGCCATTTGCAACCTCATTCTGGGTAACGTAGCAGTTTCTTTAATTTGGGGGGGATTTTTTCCTCTAAAAAAATTACCGAATTTTGAAACTCAAACTGCATGTGTGACTCAGTTTAGGCTAAGGGTCATGTTAGAGAGATGGCAATTAGAGAACTCTGGGTCTTGGCAAGTGCAAGCCAAGAGGAAAAAGTATCGATCGGTACTTTTCCTTGCTGATCCATTTGCTTATATTTATGCTTTTGCCTCTGGTGAGGCACACAGAAAAAAGCCATCCCAGAAGAGAAAGCAACTTGTTTAGACCCAGCAGGAAAGGAGCCCAGCCCAACTGTGGTCAACAGGCACTCACTCCGTCCTGGGCCAGGCGGCACAGTCTGACAGACACGGGGTGGCAGCGGCGGCCTAGGAAGCTGACCCACTCGTGTAGTGCGCCACCCCCGCCCTGGCTGACCAACTGGAATCTTTTGACAGTCTAGTGCCTTTGACTTTAAGAAGTTTAAAGTGGTGCCTTAAAGAATGACTTCCTTCAGGGTGATTTGGGTCATTTAAAATAGGACCAGTGGGGAAATAGTCCACTTTTATTTGGCACTATAGACCTTCCTCGTGTAGTATCTGCGTAGCTTCTCTGTCTGGGTATATTTGGGTTTGGGTTTTCTTGGTCTGGGTATATTTGTATATGACACTATCCCTGCTCTCCCTGCAGGAAATCCTCCATCAAAAGTTTATGGCAACATTCGTGCGGTGGCCAGCAGAGCAGCGGATCGATTCTGAGTTCACATTTGAGACTCTTTGACTCTAGAACAAAGACCATACACTGACAAGTGGAATCCTGTGAAGAATTCTTAAGTCAGTTCCCCTCATTCTCCGCAAGAAGCCTATCAAAGGCTAATTGTGATTATGTTCACCCTGTAGCCTTACGGGTCATCTTAACTATCAGATGTTAATACCATTCTACATCCACAGGGTGTATATATTCCTTGTAAAGCACAAGGCAGATGTGCAGTTTAGAATTCTCTCATTAGAGGGAAATGCTTTAACTTAAATTGTTCGTCAGTATAAATTTGAGAATTTATAAATATTCTTCATGGATTTTAAGAATTATCTTAGAAAACCTTGTGAGTATTAAATGACCTTGACATGAGAAGCGATGTGTGAATGTGATAATCTGGCTGTTAGCAGTGTCGGCCCTACTGTACAAACCAGGACAGACTCCTCTCTTCCTGCTTTGCAGTCTTTAAAATTAAAGCCCTTCATCACAAGTTCGGTGTGAGCAAAGTTATTTTTCAAATCATGAATGCCACTGAAAGACCAATATTGAATATGTTCTGGGTAGTACATGTGAAATGTTATCTTTTCATCCAAGAGATCTGCAAATGCAGGTTCTTTTAATTAGTGACTATGTGTTTAAATATTACCTGGTAACATACATTTTAAATAAGAACATCCCTATTTAAACATGATTGTGATACTTTCTTTACATCTCTAAAATCATTCATCAAAACTCTTAAATAATGCTGTTATTAGAAAGGTCCCTAAGGATGAAAAGCATTTCAATTACCTGTATATCATATGCATGTGCCACCATCCCGAGTTTGTGTTTCTTTTTTGGGGGGGGGTGGGGGGGATGAGGCCATCATTGCCCTCAGGTGGAAGTAGGAGGCCTCTCCTTGCTCCTGAAGAACTGCTGGATTTGAACAGCCAACCCAGAGGACCGCAGTCCTGCACACAACCACTACACCACCGGCGCTCAGCCCCCAAGTTTGTATTTCTTAAAAGTCTTAGGTAACAACAAGCAGAAATAGCAGACTATGGCCATCTACATACGCCTTTTTGAAAAGCCTTTGTGCATCCTAATCCCAACCCTTGCCCCTTGGCTCCCTGGACAAGATGTTTTATTTAAAATAAGATTATTTACTGTGTACTTTCTAGGGAGTGGGCCCACACTTTTGAAGTGTTTTGGGGATAAACTGAAAAATGAGCCATTGTTTAACTATAAATGTTTTAGGTTTATATGTGAAGAAACTGAAGCTGAATGTTTACAGCACCACTTTTTGAAATCTGAGATACTTAGTGTGGCTCAAATTAATATCCTGAAGTTTTCTTACCGGAATCATCAGTAATACAAATGAGCAAGCCGTATTCCCTGGCAGCAGTTCCTAATTGGGGTACTGAGTGTTGGTTTAGTTTGGAGCCCCTGCTACATAATTCAAGGTGGTTGTGTACTATCTGGGGTTTGGAAGCGTAAATACTAAGGAACACAACTGTGGAAGGAGCAGTCAATCTCTAAGACTGCTGGTTTTACCCACTGGCAACCCTGCAGTCCAGACGGGGGACTCAGCCGTTTCCAAAGCTGCAGGACAGCACCACATCTTCCAAGGAGCTGTCAGTGACTTAAGAACTACCAGTGTTTTCACTGGAAGTGAGTGCTTGCCCACTGCGCCCTAGGGCTCTGCCAGGAGGAATACCAGAACCTAACCCACTGCCATGTGATCAGTGACCCTACTTAACAGAGAACTGCCCATGTGAGTTTCCAAGACATCTGTACAGTAGACTGCCCCATCCTTCTCCCAGGTGATGGGCCATGCACGACTTGTAGTTCACATCTCAAAGCTCAACCCACAAGGGCACCGGAGGCTTGTGGTATGCGATCTGAATGCACAGAATGCTGATTTCAACATGGGTCAAATCACTTCCTTTGCACGTTCAGGGTGGAACATTCTAACAATGGCCTTGAGCCTCTCACACGTATTCCCTTGTGTGTTCTGCATTATTCTCTGCCACTCCTATAGCCACTGACCTTTGGATACAAGATCTACTAAGATTCGTGACCTGCAACAGTTCAGAGATCTAATTGCTAAACATGAAAATTGCAACCTTCTAAGTTGGAATAAAGCTGCCCTGGGGGTTTCTGGAACTTAAAATCTGGAGTAGACTGCCTCGATCTTTCTCCCATTGGGTGGCTGGCGGGTTTCACTGCTGACCTAGTGTTCAGCAGCACAATATTTACTCAACAGCACCACCGTAGGAGAGGAAAATGGGGCACTGCCTGGGGTTTCCTCCCAGCACTCGGAAAACACTCATCCTATGAGTTTGCTATCAGAATTGACTTGACGGCAATGAGAAAACGGTGGTGGTACAAAGCCCTCTGCCAAAGGGGAAGATGCAGCTGCAGATGTTAAGTGCTTGGTCCAAGAGTCTTCCGGAGCTGAGGTGTGAGAGAGGGGCTGACTAATTTGGTCTAATTAGCTCCATGTGGTAGGGGTAGTTGCTGATTAGTGAGATACTTGAGCATGTTGAAGTTTTTGAAGACTGGTCCTTAGTCTTCCAGATATCTCTGAGAAGCTTAAACACATATTTCTTTGGGGATTAGACTTAGGAACTATCCAAATGTTCATCATCTCGTCTACCCTAAGATCATTAAAGAGCAATGTGAAAGGACACATAGGATAAAATAAGCTGTGCACCCCACCCCCAAAAATAACAATAATATAGAATACATTAAAGGTTCAGGGGGTGGTAGACTGAGGGAAGGGGGAAAGGGTTATCGAGTTCAAGAAGAAAAAATGTCTGAACTAGGCTTCATCTAATGGAAGTATGGCTTGAAATATTTCGAAGAGCACCTAGTTAAAGAAAAAAAAAATTTAAAAGAGCGATTTTAAATGTACCCATCTGCTTGGGTTTGACTAGTCTATGCCCCTGACAGTCTAAGAAAGCAGAGCTCACACACATAGGTGTGAACCCAACCTGGGCCTAGGGCACCATTTAGCAACACACGTTATCTCAGACACCGAAAACTGTTGGCAAGTAGTTGAATGACCCCAAAATACTAATTTTGACCTTTCATAACACTCTTTAAGTGACCAAGTATTCAAAAGCATCTGCAAAATGACAACCCATACTTTACAAACAGCATCACATTGTCCAATTCTTTTTTATTCAATAGTCACATTGTGCAGGGCAGTCATTATGGGGCAGGATCTAGGCTACTGGGAGCTCTCAATTTTAAGTCAACAGTTGGGACACTGTTTAATGTCAGAAAAAGACATGTGATAATTTTTTAAGGGTAGCACAGGGTCAAGGGGACCTGGGTTGTATGTGTGTTTCTCATTATGTCCATCGGGGAGTTTCTGGAGCTGGAGCACACAGACCACATGACTAACAGGTTGGTTGTCTGAAGTACAAAGTCTGGGGCAGGGAGATGGGAACAAAAAGGGTCCTATCGGGCTGAGCCCCGGTGGTATAAGTGATTGAGTGCGGGACTATGTCCCGCGGGCTTGGAGGTTCAAATCCAGCGGTGGCTCTTAGGAGCAGTGCTGGGTAGCTTCCAGGACCACCAGAGGGCAGTAATGCCCCCCAAAAAACAAATGAAATAAATAAATAAAGATAAAAAAGAATCCTTTTGGGCTTCACGGGTGTCTGTAATGACTTGTTTCCACAGATTCCCTTTAACCATGCCTTACAATCAGAGATCAAATATGGATTATTTTTTAAAGCCCAAAGAAGAAAGACCCTTACTGGCTGCGAAACCCCACCAAAGACCACTGGAAACGTTCAAGCAAGTTTCAAATATTTTATTTTTGTATTCATACAGTATGAAGTTTTCTAAAGATCCCACAACATGATGTATCATGCAGAAGAAAAACTAAACATTCAACATAAACCACCCCCACCCCCCAGCCCCACACAAACTAAAAAAGAAAAAAACCCTCATTCCCCAGTAAGGAAATAATGTTTGCACTATTTTCTGTAACGCCAGCCAAGATATGCACAAGCAAGAGAAATAGAAAGCATTTGCTAAAATATTTGTAACAAATACTTATGTACAAAAAATTCACAAAAGACTAGTTTCCCCTTGAAGCAGAGCACATGGCAGTTGACACTGGAACAGATCAAACCACTGGCTGCGATTATAAGCCACGTTCTGATCCAGAGGAAGAAAGTTACATGTAGTGGAGATTTTCAGTTTGAACATTAACATTTCCAAAGTTTGGCAACATTATCTTTTTAAATTATGCAAATTATGTAAACAAGAGGTACATTTTAAATCGATCTACATGCAAAACTCCATGTCATGCAAGGACACCAAGCACCGGGATTTCCTCTCACAGACAGAGCCCATGATGTGCAGCACTCAGTCGAAGGATCAGCGGGCAGGCAGGGCACTCGGTCTCAGTCGGTCAGCTCCACTCGGCCTGCCCCTTCCGCTCATGATTAGAAAACCAGTTTGTGTTGAAAACTACGTAGGGCAAGACACTACTGTCGGAGAAAGCTCACAACATTTTTCTTCCAGCCAATAGTACCTTTGCAGAAAAGGGAAGGGACACTACTATCAAGTGGTGGAACATGATACACTACTTTTATATCACACAAATGTATTCGGTTATCATCCGTTAAAAAGTATATGGGCAAAGCAATAGGAAACCCATCATGCAGTCTCTAGGTGATAAAGGAGTTGAAGAGGCATAAATCGGAATAAAATTTCGCTCTTCTCTGGCATATACAGATTAGCACGAGTTCTCCCATTCGAATCACAAATATGTGGGTGTTCAGCTGCATACATGCACATTAACTATCACCCGTTTTAAAATTAGCTGCAAATCTCTTGAAACACAGAAGGGAATTTTATGGTTTAAAAGTTTAAAGGACAAGTTACTGAACCGTGTAATGAAACACAAGGATACCCTAAGCAGTTACATGATTTCTTCAGGTATTCTTCACTAAGAAATGCATAAGCTAAATCATGATTGCCTCAGATAGTTTCTGACTTTCATGTATAAAACAGTCATCACAACTGATGACGGACAATTACCCAGGGACACCTACTACGTGTCATGGCTCCTAGTCACACAGCAACAGAAGGAAGCAGCCAGAGGCATTGTGCAGTCACGAGGTGAACACAAGAAAGAGCTCTTGGCAACAGCACTGAACTCGCCCTTCCCTCGAGCGGAGGGAGAGGGAAAGCTGCTGCGGCGGCTGCGGCTGCTCGGCAATGAGACACAGTCCCTGGAAATCTATTCATAGGTATAAAGTCACAGACGCTTTGTTACAAAAAAAAAAAAATTAACGTAAATAAGAGGACGTTAACAAATGCTTTGTCAATCTCTCCGAGGAGAAAAGCACAGGAAAAGGATAACAGCTGGCCCACACCCGGCTCGGATTGTACAGTCTTCTGTCTCTATATAAAACTGTGTGAAATAAAAGGATGTATATATCCATGATTTTGAACTTTTTAATGTTCTGCTTGGCACTTTTGTACTCTATCATTTTGTTTCTGGATCAAGTATATTAAATTAAAGCCAACCTACTACATATATAGAAAGCTACATATATCTATATATAAATATTTACATATGTATATATAGATACTTTCTTGTTATAAAAGATGAAGAAAAATAAATTAAAAAGCCAACCCCTTCCCTTTCTCCACCACAGTGATATGCTCTTTTCATCGTGCTGTCCTTCAGACTTTAAAGTGCTACACGGAGTTATTGAGAGAGTAAGAGTTCAATAACACTTAGTTGGCTTCATGAGGCTCGTGTTGGAAAATGTGGCTTCACAGAGAAAAATACTTCCATTTAAATACACAGAGAGCATTGCTGGACGTCTTGAGCAGATCTTCAGAGATGGAGAAGAAAGCAAAAGTGTTGGGTGGTGCTCTTTTTAAAAAAGAGTCACACATCTACCACCATCTTTTTGTGGATATCTAGGCCACCTACAACCTGCAAGAGAGGAACAAATCACACTTAGCAAGGCTGCCGGCATTTCTTTCTCAAGTCTGACAATCTGAAACCGTTGTTTCAAAAGAACCATTCTGGTGACTTCTCAGAAGCCGAACTTTTGTTTGAAAAAACACCACTTGCGCTGCCTGCACTGAGGAGTCCTGTCGTCCAGGGAGCACAAACTCCTCCTACCAAGGGCCGAAGACCAAATGCTCCAAGCTTTATGGGCTCAATGTGGCTTCTCTCACGGGTTCTTTCTCTTTCAAAACAATACTTTTGAAAACATAAAAACTATTCTTAGCTCAAAGACATACAAAAGCAAACGACGAGTGGAACTGGGCCTCTATAGAGTTTGCCAATAAATATTAAATGATAACCAGATGTTAACATAAAGTCCTCAAAAATCAAATATGGAAAGTCTTTTCTAGAAGGCTATCAGTTCCAAATGAATAAATATTTCTGCCTATTATTTTTCCACAATCATGAATGTGTAAAATTGCCGTAGGGAGCAGAGTGAACATTGGCGTGTTAACATGAAGTATACATAACCTTTCTTATATTATTAGTTGGGGAAGGTATGGAGGACAAACCTCCTCACCGCTGTCCAGTCAGTTCTGACTCACAGGCACCCTGTGGAACAGAGAACTGTCCCTGAGGGTTTCTGCAGTCTAAAACCGTTACATGGTAGAAAGTCAAGCCCCATTCTTCTCCCCTGGAGTGGCTGGGAGGTTTGAACTGCAGACCTTGTGACTGGTTGCCCAAAATATGACCCACTATGCTACTGGAGCTCTTTTATTTAATATACATAAAAATGAAGGATGCAAAACGAAAGCGTTATGTACCACCAAGACCAAAACTCCCGAGTTCCCCCTCTCCAGCACTCGCCTCTCACTAACCCGTACCCCCTAACCCCCACATGAGAGGTGGCCACTTCTAATACTATAGGCTACTTCTGGCTGGTTTTACTGCTGTTATTCTTGCATTCATATTATTTAAATTTTCTCGTTTGTTTTTTGGGGGGCGTCACAGCCCTCTGGTGGGAGTGGGAGGCCCAGCCTTGCTCCAGTAGAGCTGCTGCTAGATTTGAACCGCCAAGCCAGTTGGCCGCAGTGCCACACGCAACCACTGCGCTACTGGCTGAGCCCCACATTATTTTAAACTTAGCAACTTTCAAGTCTTAAACTAGTAGTTGGCAACTGTGCCCCCTTCCTCTTGAGGTTCCTTCTACTTAGAGGCAGTCAGTCATTTACACTTTTTCAGCATTTACCTCTACATCTCCAAGTAGTCAAAATTGCTTGCTCTTGATTTCTAGGTTGTTGACATTATCCACTGGCTCTCAGCATGGAAGATGAGAATTAAGTTCCTTAACCACACCTCTCACATGAAATCTCCTACTGCATCTACTTTCTGTATCACCAAAGTGAATGATATCCTCCATTTTTATGAGGCAGAAAGTCAACATCTTACACGAATGTGACTTATAAAATACTATTTGGAACAGAAGAACATTACATACAATGATTTTTGTTGCCTGCACATGCTTTTTCCCCCAGGGATTTCAACCCAATGAAGGGAAAAGAAAAATCAGAATAAACCAGAAAACAGGAATTAATTGGAACCGAAAAAAATTATAGTTCATCGGCCCACAATTGGGAGTCCTGGGAGAGACACAGTGAGTTCTTTCTGGAGCCTGATGAGTGACTGCTCTTAGTGAGAATGCAGAGGCAACCACATTTGAACAAGGCAAAGGACTTGGATACAACGCAATGCTTATGCTACCTTAAAAGACAGGCTCAAGTTTTTTGCAGGACTGCAGCTGGCAATTTTCCCTGTTCTGGTTATCACTCTAGTTCACGCACATTTTACAAATTTAGGTCTGTTCTGGTGTCTCTTCCTCTACCCTGAATGAACCTGGCTGAAAGGTTGAACGCATTCGTTTTATTACAGCCCAAACTGATGTTTGTTGCCTCTTCTGTGTAATCTAGTTTCCACCGTTGCTACAGACAAGTCCGGTGCCATTCAGATTACTGCGTCTTTGTATGAATGCCCTCCAGCACGACTTATGAGAAATTTGTAAAGCATCTTTTATTCCCCCAACTTTGAGATTCTCTCGGTGCAAATTATGTTTATATCCTACAATGATACTCGAAGTCTGTTAAACCTGGATCTCATTTCATTTGGTTTAAGTGCTAATCTGAATCCACTTAGATTTCCTTCCCTCCGTTTTGCTTCTGGAATTTCTATTATTCAGGTATCAGGTCTCCTAGATTTAATTCCCAAAAGCCCTTTTACATATTGCCCATTAACATTTTTTATCGAATTTTTTAGTGGCTTTGTATAACCTAGTTCTTTTAAGATGGCTCTGGGGACGGTAGGAGGTAAGGTTTTGGCTTTATCGCTCTATTCTGTATTTGAGATTTTCCACCAATTATCTACCTGGCAATCCTTGACTCTCTCCTGTGAAAAGAGTTTGCCAAAAAAAAAGGCTACACTTTTGAGTGATCTGGTGTGACATTTCTTTGGGGAGACCAAATTACCCCCAGAGGGTAATGTACTTCCCTGGATAGTATTAAGTCTAGTAGCCAAGAATTCTGCCAAGCAGAAACAGCTGGAGGTGTTTACATGCAAATATGTGTTATTTTCACCTGATCCCAGATCCCCCTCTCCACAAGCCTCCAGTTTGGTTGTTGTTTTCACCTTCCCTACTTTCTGTTAGCGTACAGAACAGACAATGATCCCACAGAGCAGGGTACATGAAGAGATCTAGTTTTTAAATGTTTCTTTAACAGACTTCCAACCAATCCTGTAGTTAAGTCTTACCTTCATCCCACTTCCAGACTCATCTTACACCCCTAAATTTCTTTCTTTCTTTTTTTAACACCCTAAATTTCTAAGCTTCCAGGGACCCAGCATTAGAAAGCAAGGTGCTTCTCAGCTTTCAAAACTAGGGGCTTAGGAACTCTCCTGTCAGCATGCTAACTTGTTTAACCACTAACCTTCACAAGTTACCAAAATTTAACTGTCCTCACGGCTGATCACTCTGTTGTGAGTTCATAACTGCTTCTTTTATATTCATTTCATTTTATTGGAGTTTTGGAAGGACGCAAAGACAAATGCACATGGCTCAACCCACTAACTTGAAACTTGCCACTAATCATTTTTAAAATTTTTAATTAACTAAATACAGTAAGGAGTCCTGGTGCTGTAGCGTATTACACACTGGGCTACCAAGAGAGAAGCCCGAAGTTTGAAACTGCCAGCGGTTCTTGGGGAGAAAGACCAAGCTCTCTCCCCTCCCATAGTTACCACTTTGGTTTGGTTACTGTGGCATGAAGACAGGGCTTCTCCACAACATATGCGCTAAAATATTAAGTAAGCCATTTACCAACATTTAGTGTGCAAGTTAGCTATTCTCCCTGAAGGTCCCAGTTATCTGAGGCCTCTGCGTCACTCACTCTAAAGCTGACTCCCCTGCTGTTAGGATGATGGTTCGCTTCCCTCAAGGCCTATCTGTGGGATTCAAGGGCCATTGTCAATGACTCCGAACTAGACAGACCTGTTTATCTACCCCCAGGAGTCTGAGGTCTTTCCTTATCACATCCCTCTCCCTTTAGTCGTGTAGGCATCCCTAAGTCATTATCACCATATAGGCCTTAAGACAGCCCCTTCTTGTGACATGTCCTGACCAGTGGCAATAGGACTCACATGTCCCCCATCAGGCTATTTAAACAAAGAAAATTAATGTTCACGCAGACCACCAAGCAGGACGGAGGTGAGCATGTTATGCTGATGTGAAATGTGTCTAACTCTTATTGTTTTTCTATATATATATATATATCTTTATCATAATAAGTGATAAGTATCGCTGGCCACTTCTGATAGGTTATCTCTGGCAATGTGGAGTTTCCAGGAGATGCAAATGATTGCCATGCTCAGCTGCTAACCCAAAGCTTTACCCAGCGGTACCCTGGAAGGAAGGACTAAAAGTAATTACTTCTAAAAACCAGCTCTGCAAACCCTTAGGAGCACAGCTCCATCCTGACACGTACGGGCTGGCCATGAGGCAGAATCCACTCCACAGGTGTCTCTGGTGTGCAATCATTTCCCAAAGCCTTCCCCCCACTGTGCCTGTGCGCCAGTCTGTTACTACAATCTCTGCCACGAAGAGTCAGAATGAAAAGATTCAACGAAACTCCTTCCAGGTTGCTTTCCCACCCAGTCAAGTTTTCTGGGGTTCTCTCAGACTGTGGCTGCCATCACTGCACAGTCCTTGCTCCAGGACACAAGAATTAGCCATTAAGAGTGTGGGGGTCGGGGATGTTCAAGAAGTTCATGGAAAATGGGATTAAAAAACAATGGAATTTTCCCACAAACATACTGCGGGGCTGGTATAGGGTGCTTCCCATTTCTACTTTTCCCCTGAGGCCAAGTTTCTGGTATTTTAACTGAAACTCATATTTACTACACAAGGATTTCTAGACCAATAATGTAACTCATTTGTAATATGGAGCACTTAGAACAATGATAGTTTTTTTAGTACTATTTCTGTGCCATTGTATGAAATGACTAAGTTTTGAGAATAATAAATCTTAATTACTAGCAACTGCAACAAAGAAAACATTTCACAACAGTTAATTAGCGCAACTGAATATAAATATCACATACATATGAAGGCAAAATACCAATAAAAAATGTGACCAAGAACCCCTCTTTTGCACTTACAGCACAGAATTCTTCAAAGGATATTCTTCCATCCCCATCTTTATCTGCATTTATAATGGTTTTGTCTACAATTTGCTGTAACTGTGTATCTTTCAGATTGTTTCCCACCATCATCTTCAGCACCTGGAAGAGTTCCCCATTGGAAATATAGCCATCTTTATCCATGTCGTAGATACGAAAAGCAACTAGAAGACAATGAGGAAGAAGGAAGGCGATGGCGACAAGATAAAGACGACTGCATTCTTTTCTTCTTTTTTTTTTTTTTTGGGGGGGGGGGGGCATCACTGCTCTCCGGTGGTGGGAGTAGGAGGCCCAGCCCCACTGCTGGAATTGAACCTCCGTCCCACTGGGCCGCAGTCCCGCACACAACCACTACGCCACCGGGGCTCAGCCCAACTGCATTATTTTTAATGAGACAGGAGCAACCGACAAACATCCAGAGGAAGGCTGGCTCCCTTGCTACAGAAGGATCGTCTCTGGGCCAGTTAGCGCACGCCAACACAGAAACAAACCCATGCCCTCCGGTGGGTCTGCACTCACAGCAATCTACAGACGTTTCCGAGTCGGTTAATCTGTATGGGAGCAGCAGATAGCTCCCTCTTGCTCCAGAGAAGCAGCTGGCGGGTCTGTACAGCCGAGCCCGAGGTCCACGTGAAACACTGCCACTAGGGTTCCCGCAGCGAGGCCTGCAGGGTCAGCTATTCAACCTCGCTAAGCTTCAGCCTCTGTAAAGCTGGGGACTCTAACACGTGGAACCCAGTGGTTCGTATAACACAAATCTAAGGGACACGCTAGTTGTCTCAGAACAAAGTAAACTGAAGTTGGCAACTATAACTTACAAAATCATTTCTGCCACGTTTATCTACTGGCTACTGGTGTGAGACCGCCCTGCCAGCACCCCAGGTCAATTCCAACCTAGAGTGCCTCGGCGGTATCCGAGGCTGCACACGTCATGAGAGCGGACCGCTGCAACTTTCTCCATCGGAGCAGCAGCCGGCTCACACTGCTCAGTGTGTGGTTAACAGCCAACACGCAACCACTATGTGTCACAGTGGTCTTCTTACTCATTTGTAGTGATTGTTTACTATTAATAATGAAAACATAATTTTTAATGATCATCAAATAACATTTCATTAGAGGTTTGAAATGAGTGAAAAGCAGACCAATTTGAAATAAAGTATGAGCAGTACACTTTTTGACATTTAATTTTTTTTTAAATTTACTTTGGTACCATGTAGTGCACATATTTATAACATAAGTGGTATATAAAAATTACTCCCAAACCCCCATGAAAGATAGCAATTGTTGCTGCTAGTATTTTCATTTATATTAAGACTTTATCTTCACATACCCCAACCTCAAAGGATTGTTAGTGAATAATGTCTATCTAGTTAAGAGTTTAACAGTTTACAATGGAATCAAAATGTTGACTACAATACAGGGTCCTACACAAAACAAGTACTGAACTCCTGAGTAACGGTAATGCTAAGAGACGATACAGTAATCACATTGGAACATTTCTCCCTTGCATAAAAAAATTTCTTGAGAAGTCATATATGCACTTCATGCAGCTGTTTTCTGTAGAAAATGCATTTTTCTTCTAAATGCAAAACATTAAAAGCATTATTTGCAAGTGTCCTGAAAGTATTTTCACCAAAGATATAAAATTAATATTAGTGGAATAGAGGAAAATTGTTAAGACTATTTTAAAAGTTAATATTGCAGCATGGAGTGATAGAAGTTTAAGAAGAAAAATAAATTTAGTGAAGATTACTTACACCTTAATTTCTGCTCCTTGTCTCCTTTGACACTGAACTGAGAGACGCCCTCAATAAATTCTGAATAAGAGTAGAAAATATTTACAAATCACAAGTTTCGATGTTTGACCAAAAATAAAACCCAAAACATTATTTTCATGTCAAATTTTCCATTGTTAATAAACAAGGTCTTTATATTGTCTTTAACTTTGGGGCTAATGTAAAGTCAACCTGAACAAATTATTTATTATGAGCAACAGTAATAACACACAAAAAAACATTTTAAATTTCTGGCTCAATATATTCTGAGTTATTTAAATAAACTGCTTGGAAGTGTCATGAAAAATGGTCATTTTCCCTCATTGTCTGCTAAACACTAAAAATCATACTGTTTCAGATCCTCTTCACTAAAATTTTATTGCCCAAGATAAAATGACAAAAATCAGAAGTGAAATAAAACAAGTATTTAAAGTATAGACTCAAAAATAAAATAATGCATCATGTTCATATTCGTGAGCACATTACCACCTCTTTGTAAAATCAGATTAAATCCTGTCCTGTAATATACACACTTACTACTACAGGTTTTTTTGATAACTGATTTAAAACAAGTCTCATTCTTAAAGAAAATTTTCTACAAAGCACAACTTCAAATGCTACGAGTTTTCATAAAATGCAACTAATTTACAAAAGCCAAAGCAATACCCACTCCCTTTCTGATTAGATTGTTTTCAAGAACAACCTGATCACTTATGAAAGGCTCTTAGCGACTTAGGGTTCACAAGCCAGAAGCATGAAGTTGATTAACAATTACTAAAAGACCATCAGGAACATAAAGACATTCAAGAAAAACAAATTTTCTGGTATTTTTGAGAGATAAAAAATTACCCATTGGTTTTTTTGTGTTTGAAAAAAACTTTTTAAAAATCATGTTCTTACCTTTAAAGTCTACTTCTCCATTCCCATCTGTGTCAAATATATCTATTACTCGCTGTACCAAAGGATTCTGTTGTAATTCCGGCAAGGACATGAACTCTTCCACACTCAAAGAACCAGAATTGTCCAAATCAAGCTTCTTAAATCTCTTTCCTAGCCTTTTGATCTCATCAGCATCAACTACAAACAAAAAAGGTAGCAAGATTAACAAAATGATTTTATGATGGAAGGAAAAAAAAACAGTCTTTATCCAGTACAAATCTATTTGGTGAAAAGTTACATCTACTGCTGACTATTATCTAACCACCACAGAGAAAATAGATCCTAGATATTTTAATTCAGTTACCTTTTTGTTTATTTGTACCTGCCATAACATGCACTCTCAGATTGCTAGGCAACTAAGACAAGACAAGACTGAAGATAATGCTAAGCTGATCAGGAAGGTCACATGGATTCCTAGGAGACAGGCTAAATCGATCTCTGTACTGTGTAAAAAAATTTTCTTGCTACTTAAAAAAAAAAAACACTTTTAATTTACTTTATTTTGAAATAATCCACAATTCACAATTGAAGTGTGGTGTCAATGTTGTTCTACAGGTGGTATGAATAGTATCCTCCTTTCCCACCTCCCAGACTTCTACTTCTAGTTTCTTGAATGTTCTTCTAGAGATATTTGTTGCATGTATGCCTAAGATAAATCTTTTACCTTTTATAAGCGAACAATTCACTTCTCAATGTCTGAGGCTGGAGGGAAGATAACTAAAAATCACAACGCGAAATATTTACATTAACTTGCAAGAATGTTCCCTACCAAATCTCTACCACAAGCGTTCTTGAAAAAAGTATTTTTCCTAAATCCTACCACTTTCTCCAACCTTTATATCATCAATCTAATTCACATATGCATTTTTATTATCACTTAATAGAAATACAGATTTAAAATGGGATTAAATATAATTGGAGACCATCAACTTTTCAAAATAAAATTAAGTAACATTTTATCCTATCCATGAATATATATATGTATTATGGGCCATAATATTAGAAACTGAGATTGCAAAGTGTTTTGACAATTTGGTTATTCTCAATGTAAGAATTAAAAGATTAAAGTATATGCTTTTCAGATATAAAAAGTCACTAAAAGTCAGTAAGCGCTATGAACAGATACAAGATGTTGCTGTAATATGAATTATTATCTAATAATAATTAGATCACATTCGTCATGATAACCAAGAAAATGTAAACATTTCACTGATTCATAACGGGGATTTCCCTGATGCTTTGAAGGCATAAGAAGCTAGTTTTCTCAAATTGTAAAGAGAATTCCTCCATAGTAGTCACAGTATATGAAGATCTGAAGGGGAAAAGATGAAACAAAGGTGTCCTCTTTTCCAGAAAAGGTCAAATTTGAAGGTTTCAAAAAGAGCTGAACATTAGATGAGAAAGTTGGAAAGATAATCCAAGTTTTAACATTGACAATCCCCAATCCTATAAAGAACAATTAATAAAGGCAGCTAAGCCTTAGATCATTTCTTATTTTGCAAACTATTTCAGGATCCACACAGAGAACAGGGATGTGAAAATCCTTGCTATCATGCAGAGTGCGGTGACTTTTTTGTTTTTCTGTATTTTGCTTTTTTTTTAATATGAAACCCAGGATGAGTAGAACTATAGAGACAGCGAGTGACTGCACTGATGGCTTCTTGGGGCTTTGGGGAGGGAGGTTGGGGATGTGAAGAGTTGATGACAAGTACAAGTGAATGTTCTAAAACTGATTGTGGAGATTACTGTACAACTCTCTTTAATATGACTGAACTATTGAATTGTATAGGATATGAATTATATGCCAATAAAGTTCTTTCAAAAAATATTAAGTATGAACACAAATTTGTCAGGCGATAAGGCTGCCTATGGTGCTGGACACAAATGCCAGAGGTAATCTGTGCTGTTTTAAAGGTCACTACAGTTTGTTGGCTTGCTTTTAGTAATGTTACAAAGATTTACAATTCGGATGGTCTATGCAATGCCTGGCTTTCCCCAGAAATGTGATTTTG
Organism: Nesogale talazaci; assembly: GCA_004026705.1. Classification (NCBI taxonomy): domain Eukaryota; kingdom Metazoa; phylum Chordata; class Mammalia; order Afrosoricida; family Tenrecidae; genus Nesogale; species Nesogale talazaci. Next base: position 54,076 of record PVJH01010949.1, read on the forward strand.
TAGCATGTAAGGTTTTTCAAGAACACAGCTATTCCACTACATCAGCAATACCATTATAATGACTCAATTATTTATCTACATATTATTTTAATTAAAAGATCACTTTATTGGGGCTTTTACAGTTCTTATAACCATCGATGCATTAATTGCATCGAGCATATTTGTACCTATGCTGCCATCATTATTTTGTTGTTGTTGTTGTTTTTGGAGGCATCACTGCCCTGTGGTGGGAGTGGAAGGCCCAGCCTTGCTCCTGGAGAGCTGCTGCTGAATTTGAACCACCAGCCCAGTGGGCCGCAGTTCCGTACTCAACCACCGTGCTACGCCACCGGGGCTCAGCCCCCGCCATCAGTATTTTCTATTTGAGCCCTTGGTATCAATAGTAATCAGCAGCCCAGCTGCTTTGTTCCACCCTCCACCATCAAGGCCCCTTGTTAAAATTCTAAATTATTATTTTCATCTCTCACACCAACCACTAGTCTCCCTTCCCTCATGGTTTCTTTTGTTTTCCCCCCTGGGGGCGGGGTGATAGTGGTGGTTATGTGTAGATCACTGTGATCAGTTCCACCTTCTCCTACACTCCTGGTATCACCACTCCCATTCCTATTCCTGGATCCCATGTCTTCAGCTATTATAAATGTCTGTGTGCACATGCTCCAGTTTAGTCCACAGTGAAAGGCAGGACTGGGGTCATGAGAGTGGGGAGGTGGGCTGGTACATATCACTTTTAAAAAGGGATACTCCCCCACAATGGAACTTTTGTCAAAGCTGTGCATTTTTTAACAAAATAACTCTATTATCACTCTCTATTACACTTAATACATCTGTCAAGTCCGCAATTCTTGGAAGCATTTTTTAAACTCATGTTTGGATGGCTGACAGCACCTACCTCGTTTTTTCTTCACCTTTTCTATAGCATCAAATACATGTCCTTTCCATGTCCCTCTGAATTCATGAAAACAAAAAATAAAGACACATGGAGCAAGGTCGGGCAAGTAAGTTGTGTGGGGCAAGAAAGGTAAGCTGTTTTTGTTTTTTGTTTTTTGTGCCCAAAACTGCCAACACTGAAATGGCTGCGTCAGCAGGTGCATTGTCATGGTGACAACATCAGTCCTGTGTCTGCCTCAAATCGGGCTTTTTGTTGCGCGCTGTTATGTAATCTTCTCCTAACTTCTAAAGAGAAAGTTTGATGAACAGTCTGACCTCGGGGAACAAACTTCAAATGTACTCTCGCCCTCCCATCCTCCGCCCCCAGCACCCCCAAGAGCATCATTTGATCACTGATTTCACCCGCCAATCTTTTTTGGGTGAGGTGACAATGGTGTCTTCCACGGGCTTCATGTTTGCTTCAGAAGTATAGCATCATGTCTTGCCACCAGTAAAGGCCTTGGAAAATAAGGCTGGGTCACTTTGGTAGCTCTTCCTTCAACTCACAGCATGTTTCCACTCTTTTCCCAGGTCAGGCACAACCTGAGGAACACATTTCACAGCGACAACTCCCCCATCTCTACAATGGGCTGTCCTTGGTCTTAGAGCACAACGAATTTTATCAAAATTTTCATCCATTCAGGGTGGGTAGCCAGAATTAGGTTTGTTATCAAACAACATTTCACCTTTTGGAAAACATGAAAACCACTCATACATTTGAGCTTTTCCAATAGCGCTGTCCTTGTAAGTTGTGTTCAACATCACAACAGTTTCTGTGGCATTTTTCCCAAGCAGGGAACAGAATTTCAAAGCCATATTCGGATCTCTTAATCAGCCATCACATCATAAAAAATGAGGTTCGAGCAAAACTGCTTTTACAAAAAAATTCACTGTGACCACAGAGAACCGTACCAGGTGAGACCACTGGGTGCACTAACTCCGAGCAGGTTGCTCAATTCAAATTCGGTACTACAGAAGCTCCACCTGGGGCTTTCCTGGTTTTTCTTGGGTGTCCCTCGATGAGGGTGCTTCAAAGGTTGCATTATAGTAGATCTGAGCTATCAGGGAATTGTTCTGTAAATTTGCTGAGTCTTCCTATTGGCGTTTGGGTATAGATATGCGTATGCATTGTGAAGATAAATCAGAAAGCACCAAAACTAATTTACCTAAATTTTTCTTAGAACAAAATGATCAAAATGTGAAACTAGTGTTTCTCCACATGTTCTCCATACAATTCTGAAGGCAACTGTTTCCATCTCTAACCCATCCCCACCCAAAAATACAAAAATCTGTGATAGACACGACATCAAAAATAACGGTTAAATCATACTTGAGGGACTCAAATCCTATTTATTTTAAAAGTTCTTGAGTTGGGGGGGAAAATGGTTTGAATGAGTGCATTTGGGGCTTTAGGATGGGCAGGTGAGTAAGGTAAGGTTCCTAACAAAATTCTCAAAGCTCAGTTCCTTGCTACCATTAAGACTGAACAGGTATACTAGCTGTGCTGGAAAATTCCTTGGCACAACTTTCCTGGTCTTTTTCTCACTGACATAGTTTTCCATTTTCTGGAAACGACTTATTAAGGTTCCTGTGTCAGCCTGTGTATTTAAGAAAATCTATTAAAAGTATCCCTTTGAAATCCACCCCCACCTCCATCCCCAAAAACAGTCACCATAACCTTCTGAAGTGGCAAAGCAGATCCCTTCAAAAGTTACTGTTTGGGATGAGACTAAGGGTGTTGCTGTCAGGTAAATACTGGGCTGCTAGCTATAAGGTCAGTGGTTCAAATCCACCAGTTGCTCTCCAAGAAAAAAAACGATCAAATGAAGCTATCTGCTCATGGTAAGATTTACACCTTGGAAAGTCTATGTAGATAGTGCCTATGAGTTGGGACTGCCTTGAGACCAGTGGAGTAAGGAAATTGGGAGGATCTCAGGGGCATGTTTGAATATGTTTTGTATACAATAAACCTAGGGGGGAACTGAAACCATCGTAGCAATGTTTTTTTTTTAACGTGCCCTAAATAACATCATCAAAAATTCTAATATAGACCTCATGAACACATCTATGTCATACGACATTTTTCCTACTTCAAAAGTAAGAATATTTTTAATGGTGTAGATGAATTTTTAAAAGGGGAATTGTTCAAATAAATCCTATTTCTCCAAAGAGTTTCCATTCTCACACTCTTGTTGGAGAATAAAGAAACTTAATCACATCTCATAAGTATTGTTTACCTATAATGTATATATTTACCTATAATGCCTCCTCCATTTCTGGGCTAAGCCCATGACTTTTTCATTAGTTTTCTGAACCTTGAACTTAACAGGTGCTCAACTACTGTTACAAATTGAATATTCAAAATTTCAGATTTGAAACTTACTGCTCAAAATACCATCAAGTTCCTAAAGTAGTAAGATTTTACTTATGTAATCAAATATCAGGCTGCAAACCACTCCAAACAATTTCTGAAAGTTAGCAGATTTTATAATCTTGTAAGACACAGACACCCTCCTCCATCCGTGCCTCATAAACTGAGGCTTCTCGAGTTTCTTTTAGCACTCTCTAGAGTTGTCATAGCATACAGTCACGAACTGGAAAAGGTGATGGGGGAGCCTTCAATAAAGTAACAGATTAGGAGTGGAAAAGAAAAGGTAATTTCTCCATTAACAGTACATGGAAAAATCTGGAAATCAAAGAAGGCAAAAATGAAGTGCCAAATATTTATTTATAAATTTTTATAGTGGGATAAATAAATCTTATAAAATTGAAATTAAGGTAATGAACATTAGAATACTGTTCTAAAATAATAAGAGTGAATCATACATGTATTTTGATGAATTCACCGTTGTAAAAATGCCAACAATTATCTTTCTAAAATGTCCATTTAGCTGAATTGCTAGTCTTTAGGACTAGAAAATTTTCAGTGGCTTTCTAATGCAAACAAGAATTAAATCATATAAAGGCTTTGATAATATTTAATTTCAATTTAAACCTCAATCTTATCTCTAGCCTATTTCATTTACTATAGTGAAAGTGTTCTCGATAAATTCTGCAACCACATTTAATTTTGTGTGTATTTCCTTACAAACCCTGTTTGGAATGCCCCTCCATTTATTCTCCCCTCTATAAAATTTCTATAATTTTTTTGTCTCTGAATAAACTCATCAGGAGAAATTAGGCCCTTTCTCTGGTGACAAGAGGAATGAAACTAACCAAAGACTCTACCATTGAGATTATGTGGCAGAAACTGGCTGTTCATCAATTCTAACTGTCCATAGATACAAATTATTGTTGTATTTTCCAGTCTGACAAAGTGATTTGACTCCTGGTCACTGGATTAGAAGCAAAACTGGTGTGTCCCATTTGCAGGACTGGCCTATAAAAGCCTACTTGTGATGCTCCATGCTTTCTGCTGACTTACAGCAGTAGAGACCTGGGAGACCAGGTGTTTTCGGGAGACAGGGCAACTGAATAATCAGGGGCCCTGCACTATTTTTTGGTGGACAGCGACTTGACAATCAGAAAATCCCACTGTGATCTTTCCCAGAATAATAAATAATACATCAAACATGATTTACTCAACATTTTCAGGTGGTGTTTTTGCTTTGGCCCCAAGACTCACTGTCAAGTCGATTCCAATTCATAGTGGCCTTTACTAAGGTTAGATTTTAACAGGAACACCTCTGTTTTCTGCCCCAGAGCAGCTGGTGGGTTTAAATCACCAAGTTATACTCCGAAATGGAGGCAAAGTTGAAAACCCTGTGAGTGGCTGACAGGGAGTCACCATATTTAATGAAACCTACTATCTCTGCCTGTCACGGGGCTAGAACCAAGACATCAATGCCATGAACAGATTCACTCTGCAGTGTGAACGAATCCAATCTCCAGAGACAGAGACAGCTATTTCATTGGACTGTGTCCCCACAAGAGAAGCTGAAATCCTACCATCTTCACACGTGAGTGTGACCCAGTGTGGGAATGGGGGGTCTTCCACTATGCCACTACCAAGATTATGTCACAGAATAGCAGGGCTAAAACCTAATCCACTTCCGAGAGGTGGTAACTTATCAAAGAAGGTACAGAGAGGTAAATAGGCAAAGCCAACAAATACAGGGACACACACAAAAGGAGAAACCTACAAATGAATGAAGGCCAAGGGGAAAAGTGTCAAGAAGCAAGTCTATAGCCAAATGCCCTAACTTTGGATTTCTATCAGAAATTCAATTATTCTTTAAAGCAATTGACTGTTAACTTGTCTTATGGCAATGCATTGGCAAAAACATATTGTATCCGAGTTTGTAAAATAGAAAATCACCATTAATAAATAATTCCTGGCCTGTGATCCGAAGATGACCATAACAATATTCAAATAGGATGAAGGGGTAAGCATCAGAGCTAAAACTGTGAACGCTTCATTTGTGGAAGGCTGTGGGGGCCCCAAGCCCATGTGCAGAGTGGAGAGTCTGACTAAGCCACCGAGGGCAGATCCATCCCTTCGAGTCACAGGCTACGGTCTGGAACAACCTGACTCTCTTGGACTGGTAAGTGTTTTGCAGTGTATATTCAACAACAATAATATATGGAAATTGTGAAATATTATGCTATCTTCGTTGGGCCAAGATTCTCCATGAAGTGATATAACATAATAAACACAATCGATAAAATCAATGCTCCTTTACTTTCACATCACCTGTAGTCGAGCAGTTGTGGAAAGACTAAGATACACTGATACCCTTTGAATCTGGTCACAGTCTTTACACAGTTGAGAAGGTTTCATTGGCTGGTGTTATGGTCTACTCTAAGTTGACACTGTGGGGAAGCTACATAGTTCACTTATTTTTGCTGGCCTGGAATTCACGTTTGTTGCTTCTATCTCAGTTCTTGAGCTAAAAGCAAACCTTACGAGTTACCAATAGCCTGTCACATTGGCTGCCAACCCCAGGAGATATGAACAGCTTGCCATACTTGCCTACTCCTCTTGAGGAGCCATCAGTCTGCCGTCCTTGGGTTCATTTCAGCCTACATAAAGCCATAAGCCCACTCTGTCTTCCTGCTTCCTAGTCTGTCAGCCTTAATGGCTGCACAGTGCAAGAACAACCTCTAGTCTAACACCTGACTCTTGAACTTGAACCAGACTGCATTCTGACACTTGTACAACTGTGAGACCTGTTTTTCTTGATAAACTTCTCTCTTTATATACTTATAACTGTATCACTGGCTTTGCTTTTCTAGAGTACAGCCAAACGCAAACATGTAAACCACTGTGACACAATGATTAACAGCAGAGATTAAAACACAACAAATTAACAAAGTCAATGTCCCTATACTTTCGAGTCATCTGTAAATATTTAAATCAGAAATAAAACTGCTTGAAAATGAAGATGTTACTCAAAAGTGAAGTAGTGGCTAAAAATGACTAGAGAAGCATTCAACCAATTCAGTTGAATAAGGTTTCTAGAGAGAGTTCATTATGCAAAAGGAAACATTCCCTCACAGTCTGCCAAACACCTTAAGTCAACTTCTAATTAAAGAAAGTTGAGAAACTTTTTAGATAAAAGGCTTAATCTATCATCTACATTCAGACGACAAAAAGAACCTACATTTATACCAACTTTATCAAAATCATTCAGGACTATAGGATGGGCTTATCAAGAAATACTACAAATTAGTTAAATTTGATTTTCCACTGATACTTTAAATTGTGCACCAATCTCTTCCTCTGCTTAAATTATCTAAAGTAGTATCTTGCACTTTTCCAAGTTGTCAGGCCACATTACAGCTAAGGTCTCAACTATGAGCAAACCAACCCAATAATCAGATAAGCAAGCCAGCAGGAACAAGTGTCAAAATGGCCTAAACATAACTTCACACAATAACCATCCAACACTAATTAACTGATCCTAAAATCAAAGAATTATCTGTATCTTAGGCAAATTCTGGTATTACTTACAACAAACAAGTATGGCTGTCTGACAGCTAAAAGTTGATTTATCTGTGTATGTAGCTATCTGTGTATGTAGATAATTATCTAAATAGTCCAGCTCTAACATCTATCAATTATTTACTAAGCATCTGCTTTACAGCAGGCTTTGTATAAGATTCTACCGGACAATGCCCCAATTCTTTTATTTGGAACTTACACAGCCACTTATTTGTAACAGACACAGCAGGCAACACACTGAACCCTACCTCATTTTAATTATCCCACCTGTTTCTTCTCCTATTCATGTAAAACCCTATTTCATAAGGGGAAATTTTAAGCACAGAAAAGTATATACCTGCCATCCAGCATCAACCACGCAAAACTCAAACACACTGGATCCGAGTCAACTACAGCGCACAGCCTCCCCAGGAAGACAGGAAAAAATATTTTATAGTGAACCTCACCCAGATTTTTGGAGCCAATTCCGGAGAGTGTTCCATTATGAACTATTTTAACATTTACAGTTCTCTATATGATGAAAACTATTGTAAAGATTCACAATGAATCATTATATTTAAAAATTAATAACTCCAGATAAAATATTCAGTAAATATTCAAATTTCCAAAATGTAAACAAGTGGGGCTTTTTGTGTTTTTTGTCTGCTTGTCTGTTTTGGGCATCACTGCCTTCTGGTGGTCATGGGAGCTACCCAGCCTTGCTCCTGGAGAGCTGCTGCTGGATTTGAACCGCCAAGTCCATGGGCTGGAGTCCTGCACTCAACCACTGCGCCACCAGGGCTCAGCCTGCTTTTTGTATTTTTTTACTTTTGCTTTAAGTCACTGAATTTGACAATTAAGCAGTATGTCACATTGAAGTGAAGATAGCTTTAAAAACTCAGCAAATAGGGCTGAGTCCTGGTGGCATAGTGGTTGTGTGCAGGACTACCGCCCACTGGGTTGGCGGTTCAAATCCAGCAGCAGCTCTCCAGGAGCAAGGCTGGACCTCCTACTCCCACCAGAGGACAGTGATGCCCCCCACCCCCAATAAAACACCAAAAAATTCAGCAAATAAAAGCTAAATAACAGCAGGCCAAGAAATTAGTGGGAAGAAGAGAGAGAGAACTATGTTCTTCTAAGTGAATAGTTCAACTATGAGAAAAATTTAGAGATTGCAGAGGTAATTCCACGATATGAGGATCAAGGAGAAAGAAGAGCTGATTACATTTGTAAAAATTTCTCTTAAAAGGCTTGACACTTAAGATTTAAAAAAATAAAGTAAGGTATTAGAGAGGAGATCAAAAATGTCAATGGGAGGGTAGAGGGAAGGTGGAGTAGAAAGGGGGAACCAATCACAAGGATCTACATATAACCCCCTCCCTGGGGGATACAAAACTGAAAAAGTGGGTGGAGCCATCGGACAGTAAGACATGGCAAAATAATAATAATTTACAAATTATCAAGGGTGAGGGAGGGGAAAAAATAAGAAGCTTATACCAAGGGCTCAAGTAGAAGGAAAATGTTTTGAGAATGGCAACAAATATACAAATGTGCTTGGCACAATGTGCTAAGAGTTGGACAAGCCCCCAAGAAAATGATTATTTTTTAAAGTGTCAAGTGGAAGTGCTAACTGTGGATACTGGAGGCAGCACAACCGAAGCTCAGTCCTGAAGGGAAAGTTTAAGACTAGGAGAAAATATGGGATAGGACAAATTCCTGTGTGCATGTGGCGGTGGGTGGGAAGGTGGAAAGGGAATAAAGTTGGTACTTTAAAAGTTCTCTCGGGCTGAGCCCCGGTGGCGTAGTGGTTGTTCGCCAGACTGGGGCCCACTGGGAGGGAGGTTCAATTCCAGCTCCACAGGAGCAAAGGCTGGGCCTCCTACTCCCACCACCAGAGGGCAGTGATGCCCCCCCCCAAAAAAAATAAAAGTTCTCTCAATTTTTTCAAGAGCTAGGAAGTAAATCACTTATTCAAAGTGGGGAAATGGAGTGGATGGGACAGAGGGCTAAAATGTTGATGATCTGGACAGCATTGGAGAAAAAAGGGAAATAACCTGACCAGTAAAAGAATTATTCAGCATTCAAACCCTACAAATGCCCCACCATCCTTGAAACCTTTCTTACCTCTCTTCTTGTTTCTAGTTTCTTTCTAGTTTCTCTACTTGGAACCTTGAGTTTGTCTCATGATAACTTAGTCAAATGTAGTGGTTTTGTACATTTTTTTTCCCCAGTTCTAATTCACCAAGTAGTATTCTCATTTTTTTTTTCTTTTCCAAGTAGCATTCTTAAAGACTTGGTATTCTTTTTCTGTAAAACTTACAATCAAGAAAACCCTATGAAGCAATTCTACTGCTTAACACATGAGGTCACTATGAGCCAGACTTGACAGAAATCTTGTGGGGGTTAGGCAGACTCACCTGCATACCACAGAGCCCAATACAGTACCTTTACAGTCTATAGCTGAGTACCAAGAGAGATACAAAGATAAGATACCTGAGATAAACTGCTCTCTCAGAACTTTCATATTTTTAAGATGGAAAACACTACGTTATCCCAATTAGAGTTGGGTCCAATAATCCCACTCTTTCTGCAGCCCCTAAATCAGACAATTAAGACTTCTGCACCCTTTCTAGCCTGCTAGCGAGTGAAGGACTAATGATGTCCCATGCTCAAACAAAAGTCAGTAGCAAAGCATACTTTAAATGTAACTCTTTAAAACCAAAAGAAAGAAACACAAGCATGCTAATTCTGCCAGAGAAAATTATAGATCTATATCAGAACATTCTGTGATTTCTCTAACTTGACAATAACCCAGAGAGAGCCAGTACTATGGTAGTGAGAGAGGTACATTTTCAAATCCCAAAGGCTATACTAGTTTGCAACAATAAACAATAAGCTTTATCTATCAAAGGCCAAAATATTGTGGGCCATATGCTCTCTGACAGCTACACAAAATGAAGGAGCATATCTGTCATCCTTGTTTTATTATAAAGTCCTAACTGGCCTATGGTTTTGAACAATTTTGGGTGTATCATTTTACCAACACCCCCAAAGAAAAATGCACAAATACCTTTACACAGTCAATGAAACAAGAGACATATCTTTCTGGCTTTCTCTGCTTTTAGTCCTTGTTTCTTACCCTCTTGTGAATCCTACTGGAAACCAGGAACTATCGAGTCTGGTCTTATGATAAATAAGGCATTTTAAAATAAACTATTGGTAAGAAAAATATTCAATATGACTTACAGTGCGAGCACATTTCCAAAGGGTAACTTGCCTCATTTCCCTGGAAAAAAAATAGGGAACAGTCAACAAATCAGAACACATTCCTTTCAAATATGAAAACTAAGTAGCAAAACATATAGAAACAGTTTTATAAACCAGTACATCTAGGCTCAAATTAATATTTTTAATTAAATAGTAGAAAGAACTCTCTAATTAAACAGTTCTTACAACTAGGCAATCCCAGGTCATACCACCCTGAACGCGCCCGATCTTGTCTGATCTTGGAAGCTAAGCAGGGTCGGACCTGGTTAGTACTTGGATGGGAGACAACTAGGCAGATCCAGACACACACAAGTGTTTAATGAAAAGACACGTTACGTTTATTATCCTGAATGTGACACTAGAAATTGCCGATGCCCTAAGATGGCTTGCTAGAGGGACTCAGTTTGGGGAAAAGCGCAGAGAAAGTCCGTCCTGCTACTTAGCCGCAGAGCTTTCTGGGACTGCAAAGGAAGCAGTTGAAAAGAATAATCTCTTAACATTTGATACCATCTCTAATCCCGTGAAACAAGAATGTTCTTATGTGCTAGCCAACTAAAATTTTAAAATTTACTAATAGAAAGGTTGAGTTCAATATAAGATAGTCAATCACTAGTATCCATTTCAAAATTTTCTATCCAGGAAACGATGTAACTCACAGTTAATATAATCCATTTGGGGTATCTATTTTTCTGAGTGTGTGGATTAATTGGATATCAAATTTCAAATATGCCACATTTTTGAGGCATCTTTTACAAAATAGAAAGATCCATACTAAGTTATATTTTTTCTTTTTTAATCATTTCATTGGTGGCTTGTACATCACTTATCACAATACATACATATACTGTGTCAAGCCCCTTCGCCGTCTGCCTACTGTTGTTATTATTCTCCAAATCTCTGCTTTTCCAGGTGAGCCCTTGACATAAGCTTCTCATCCCTTCCCCTCCCTGCTCCCCCTTGCCCTACTACCCTTCATTACTTTATAAATTATTATTACTTTGTCATACCTTATGTTTTTTGGGGGGCGCATCACTGCCCTCTGTGGGAGGTTGTGGGAGCTACCCAGCCTGCTGCTGCTGGATTTGAACCGCCAAGCCAGTGGGCCACAGTCCCGCACTCAACTACTATGCCACTGGAGCTCAGCCCCGAATACCGTATGTTTTATACTAGTATTCCATGTGAAATTTATTTAAAGGAAAGTATGCCCTAATAATGAAGGATAAGTAACTACAGACCTGGTCCAATGCCTACATTAAAGAGATTTGAAGGCCCAGGAGGTCAAGTTACTGGTGGAAAAAAATCACAAGATTTGATTAGTAATGAAATAAGGAAAAGCTCTAAATCTAAAACCAGTAAAAATTCTAAGTACAGGAGACTCAGATGATGTAAAACCAGTAAGATCTTTTTAAAATCCCAGTTAACTGCCACGTAGTTGGTTCCAAGGCAAAGAGACCCTACAATATGGGGCAGGACAGCTCTCTGAATTTCCAAAGCTGCAAAAACCCAACAAGTCTGTCTTGGGAGTATACAAAGAATGCTCCTTAGAGACTAAGATGTACGTTGTCAAGAGACCAGTTCCTGGAAGAGAGCACCATGCTTGGTAAAGCGGAGGGCAGCGACAAAGAGGAAGGCCTCAGACCAGAGAGGGGCTGATACAGTGGCTCCAACAATGGGCTCAAATATCACAACGATTTTGAGGACGGGGCAGGAATGAGCAGTGTTTTGCTCTGTCAATAAAAGTCAGAAGTAACTCTATGGCACCTAACAACACAAGTTTCAGGGAGCAGAAAACCTCATCTTCTTCCTGAGAAATAGCTGGTGGGGCTTCTCACTGCTGAACTTTCGGGGAGCAGTCCCACAAGTATGCGACTACGCCATCAGGGTTCCATGAAAATAAGGTGGGGGGGGGGGGAGGCACTCTTTAAAGTAACTTAAGTTTTTAAAATTCAATGGTAGAATTTTGAGTACCAAATATCTTATGTTCCATTTATCTAGTCTTGGTCCGGCCAACAATTAAATAACAAGTACAGACGGGATTTGACAATACTTATACATCCTAAAGAACTAATGAAAGCAGCAAGCAAGTAAGGGGTCCCAACCTGACTGGCTCACTTATAAACTCCTACCAGTATCTCTGCCCCAAAACAAATCAGACCAAATCCAATGCCACTGAGTCAATTCTGACTGAGAGCAGCCTGACACAGTTTCCCAAACTGCACATTTTCGCAGGAGCTGCTAGTCTCGTCTTTCTCCTTCAAAGCACCTTGTGGGTTTGAACCACAGATGTTGTAGCTAGCAATCCAACACTTAGGCGGCAGTGCTACTCTACAATCTAGATAGAAGCATGGGGTCTCAGACAAGGTCTAGCAGTGGCTTGTCATGAGTCAAAACCAAGTCATGGTGGCCCTCTGTTTGCAGAGTAGAACCCTTCTACTGGGTTTCAAGGCGGTGACATTCAGATACAGATTGTCAGACTGCTTTCCCCACCCCCACCACACTGGAAATACTTCTGGGTGGATTCAAACTGCCAACCTTCTGACCAGTAGTCCAGCACTTGAAACCATTTGCACTACTCAGGGGTTCTCCCCTAGGTAAATTAACATCTTAATTTCTTCGTGTTGCCAGAAGCTGTTCTTCCTTGACAGGTAAAGCCGCTGTTTTTGGGTGCCATCGAGAGGGCTGGCTCACAGTGAATCCTATGTACAGCAAGATGAAACAGGGCATGACGCTGTGCCATCCTCTCCTTTCCAGCAAGCAGGGGGTCCCTTCTCCAAGCTATACTAGTTAATTACAATGCTGCACAACTGCTTAAATTTTAGGCTACTGAGATAAGTGTTGCAAACCTGCCCATGCTTCACAGAAGATCGGGGTGGCCTGGTTTTATGAGCAACACAGCACTGGAAACCCCACGGGGCAGTTTGACTCTGGCCCTAAAGGGTTGTTCTGACTCAGAATTGACACTAGGACAATAGGTAATTCTCTCATTTGGGCCAACATCTAATAGCTACAAAATCACAGTCAGAGAGTCAAAATCACTGCCAGAGTTGATTCCGACTCACAGTGACCCTACATAACTGCGGATTGCGACCCCTTTGAAGGTCAATGGACCCTTTCACAGGAGTTGCCCGAATCATAACAGTAGCAAAATTACTGTTATGAAGTAGCAACAGAAATAACTCTATGGTGAGGGGGTTGCCACAACATGAGGAACTGTATTAAAGATTCATGGCATTAGTAAGGTTGTGAATCAGTGCTATAAAGGATTTCCAAGTGACTGAAATCTAACTTTCCCAGAGCAGACAGCCTATTCGTTGTCCCCAGATCTGTGGGGGACTTAGAATCGGCAAGCTTGCAGTTACAGGCCAGTGCGAACCAGCCAGTGCCACCAGGGGTCCCTTCTGCATTCTCAGAAAAGCTAAATAAGAATCTTATGCACCTGGTTCTGAAACACAGACTTTGTTTTTTACTGAGGATAGGAAAAACAGCAAATACTAACAAAAGTTGTAAGCAGACATAAATTTTGACTTCCTTTGCACATTTCTTACTTCTTCCTAAGATTCCTACAAACCCAAGCTTTTATTGGGAAATAATTTTTTTCATTTTTTAATCCTCATCCTATGCACTTGAAAATATATTTCTAGAAGGTTTTCAAAATAAAACTCTGAAAATAACCTTCAGTTGTTACTGTGAGCTTATGTGTGTTTAAAGAGTATGGTTTTAACTGTTTTCTAAGTAAGAAAAGTAATAGTTCCAGACTGACTTCGACTCCCTGGCCATCAGAATGAATCAACTCAATAGCAGTGGTGAATGGAGATTTTTTTTTTCAACCTTTACAGTGTTACAAATTCTTTACAAATTATACTCCCATACTTTTTATTTGTATCACTCTCTTAAAAGTTAGGATCCTTGGGGCTGAGCCCCGGTGGCGTAGTGGTTGTGCGCGGGACTGCAGCCCACTGGGATGGAGGTTCAATTCCAGCAGTGGGGCTGGGCCTCCTACTCCCACCACCAGAGAGCAGTGATGCCCCCCGCCCCCCCAAAAAAAAGTAAAAAAAAAAAAAAGTTAGGATCCTTTAATCAAAAGGTTTTCAAACCTCATCCTGTCCCAAACTTTCCACATACCACATCACATCCTGCTAAAATTCTTCAATGATTCTCAATGTCTTCATGACAAATACCAAAATTCCTTAAAGCATTCCCTTTACAAGAGAACTCCTAACCTCTTAGTCATTCTCTCTTCATCTCACCCAAAACAGACCTGCACAGTTCCCTTTGTGTGCCCCACACTGCAACACCTCCAATAATATAGACAATAAGCTGCCACCTTCAAAGACATCTTAATTCATCTGACCTCTTCTTCACCAGGGACCTTCTGTAACGGCATGAGAAAGAGAAGTAATCGCAGGCCAGTTCGCCGTTTTAAAAATGATACTACTTGCAGTTGTTCAACTGATATTTAAAAATGAAGATGGGAGACAGTTGAGCAAGGCAGTGGTCGCAGAGAAAACAGAAGGTTAATGCAATAATCCAGGCAAGCATTGGTGGTAACTTGGACCTAAGTGAGGAAATATAAAATCCTGCATATATTTTTAAGGTAGATGTGGCATTATTTGTTCTTAAAGTGTTTGTAACTGGATAAAAAGGACCCAAGGTTGAGGCTAGGACTTGCTGCGAGACCTTCAACCTCTCTTATCTTCTAAAGGAATATAAACGATGAAGACACTTCTGAGGTAAAAGATCAGACAACATACCTTCCTACTCTTTCCTAGAAGTCACTACTTTATAACACATTATAAACCATGTGTTTTTCTGATTTTTGAAGGATTATTAAAGAAGTAAACAATGTGTAGTACTTGATATGCTTATAAGCCCTTGGAGAGAACTCTCTGCTTCTCATTAGCTCTCAAATTCCCTGTGCCTCAATTTTCTCCATACAAAATGAAGATAATAAAAATGTTTTAATAAGCATGAGGTGGTTGTAAAAAATAAACTAATATGCATAATGCTTAGAACAAACCCTTAAGCACAGTTAAGGACAATGCAAATGCATGCTTTTTCACTAAACTTATACATTGCAATTTGAAAAAATCTGGCAAGAATTACACTGCACTCACTCATTCTCTGTCAACTAGTTAGTTCTGACTCCGAGCAAGCCCTGTGGGTTCCTGAGACTGTAATTTTTTTAAATCACTTTATTGGGAGATCATACAACGCTTATCATAATCCGTACATCCATCTATTGTGTCAAGAACTTTTGTACATTTATTGCCATCATCATTCTCAAAACATTTGCTTTCTATTTGAACCCTTGGTATCAGCTCCTCATCCACCCCCCTCACTGCTCCCCCTCCCTCATGAACCCTTGATAATTTATAAATAATTCTTATTTCGTCATGTCTTACACTTTCCAACAGCTCCCTTCACCCACTCTTCTGTTGTCCGCCCCCAGGGAGTCGGTAATGTGTAGACCCTTGTAATCCCAAACCCCACCTTTGCTCCACCCTCCCGGCCACTCTCCCCTAGTCCTGAGGGATCATCTGTCCTGGATTTCAGTTTCTGACTGTACCAGTGTACATCTTTTGGTCTAGCCAGATTTGTAAAGTAGAATTGGGATCATGTTAGTGGGGAGGGGGAGGGGGCGGGGGCATTGAAAGTTGTGTTTCATTGTTGCTACACTGCTTGTCTCTTCCCTGTGACCCTTCTGTAAGGGGATGTCCAGTTGCCCACATATGGGTTAATTTCCTAAATTCCCAATCTGTACTCCCTGTCACTCACAATGATATGATTTTTGTTCCTTGATGCCTGATCCCTTCGACACCTCGTAATCACACAGCCTGGTGTGCTTCGTCCATGTGGGCTTTGTTACTTCTCAGCTAGATGGCTGCTTGTTTACACAAGACTGTAAATCTTTATAGAAGTAGAAAACCTTGTCTTTCTCCAGGAAAGCAATTGGGAGACTCAAGTGCTAACCTTACAGTTAGCAGTCCAACATGTAATCCGCTGCAGCACCAGAGTTCCAAAACAAGACATCATGGAGGTACCTAATCTAGAAAAGTCAGGGAAGGTAAACTATAGAGAGGGAAAGACCCAGGATGTCAAGGAAGGGGAGGACTCCAACATGATAGGTGGTACTTGCAAAGCTTTATACATTTGTCACAACTTGGAGTAAGGATGGCAAGACTTAGTCTATACATTAAGAAATGTCAGGAGAGACCAGTTCACAGACTAAGACATCATGCTTGGTAAAGTGGAGTGGCAGAGGGAGAAAAGGGGGCCCTCCACAAGACGGAGTGACACAGTAGCTGCCGACAGCAGGTTTAGGTATGAGAAGATGGCACAGGACTGTGCGGTGTTTTGTTCTGTTGTACATATGGTTGCTATGGGTCCAAACCAAACCAGTGGCACCCTAACAACAACAGCACGGATAATAATAGAAACCCCAAACCCATTTGTGCAGGGTCCCTACTCAGATTGAGAATCTGGTGAATCTCCACTTATCTAGGAATGTCAGGAGTCTTACTACCAAAGGAAGGGCACTATCAAGTATATTTTAGCAGTTGCAGGTCGGCTTGAAATGTAACACTTCATTAGATTTCCCTTAGACCCATTTTGAATTTATTCTGGTTTTTCAGTATTTTTTGCTTTCCTTTCACTGTTGCTGGGTCCTTTTGTGTTTTTTTTGTTGTTTTTGTTTTTTGTTTTGGGCATCACTGCCCTCAGGTGGTGGAGTAGGAGGCCCAGCCTTTGCTCCGTGGAGCTGGAATTGAACCTCCATCCCAGAGGGCCGCAGTCCCGCGCACAACCACTACGCGGCCACCGGGGCTCAGCTCCTTTTGTGATTTTATCTTTAAAAAAAAAAAAAAAAAACTTTTGTTTTTCAGTATAGGGAAGTCAAGATGGGTGGATCAAAGACAGCAACTAGATGAATAAAAATCTAGGAGCACAGAAGGGGAGGTTGGGAGGAGATGGAAAACCAACAGGAATGAGTTGGGGCAAAAAGGAAGAAAAGTT
>PVJH01010950.1:0-71172 GCA_004026705.1 Nesogale talazaci
CCAAGAAAACGGGAAATCAATCTTGTTGCTGTTGTTGCATGCATATTCAATCCCCGGTTAGCCACCAACATCCCTTCATGTTCCATGGTCATCATTACACTTATGCCAAAGTGAACCAAGGTGAACTGTTAGTCATTTCTCTTAAAGGTACTGAAAATGACCCCACTCCATGCTACAGCTCAGTCACTCCCTTTGCTCAAACAACCTCTTCCTGCACCTGATGTGTATCTAAATGCATAATGTTGGAGTGCGAGTAGAGAAAAGTCTGAAAAACATGAGTAAAGTAAGTGTCCTATGTGAAGGTCTGTGAAATACAATCTTTCACATGTTAATATAAAAGCGCAGACAAACCTCTGTTGGGTATATTTTCATGGAGTGCTAAGGATTTTGATAGATAAAAGTCGAGAGAATTGAGGAACTGGAGTCAGCGAAGGATCATAACATTGGTAGAGATAAAAATTAAGAACAAGATGTTAGTTAGGGGAGGCATAGAACACAAAGGAATACTTCTTGGTGGTGGGATCTCGGAGAATGTTTTTATGTAAGAGGAGGGAAAAAGTTAACAAAGACAAGCATTTAAGATCCACACTTAAAGAGAACAGAAACAAGAACAAATTTGAAGGACTTGGCCTTGGATTCTTGGAGGGTCACTGAGAGGCTCACAGTGAAGTGATGACTTTATACAGATGGACTGGAATTAGCAGAATGAATTTGTACCACATATTTACCACTAAGTAGTTGTTGAGTCAGGATCTCTATGGACTTTTGCCATCCAATATACATTATTTGGAAAGTCAGAGAGCTAAAACTTACATGGAACCCCAGGACATTTAAGATCAAAGTAACTTTAGAGTTCAGTGCTCTGGGCTTGAATCCATTTGACACAAAGCTTATCTGTTTCTTACCTGTAGGGACTAGGGATCAAGTTCCACATTAAAGAAAAAAATTCTATCTTCAGAGAACCTTCAATATCAAAAAGTCATCTTCTAAATAAATAGAAACAATGTTCACCTGCCTGTTAAGACATAAAGTGTCAAACTTGCTCTTAAGATTTCCCTAGGACTTAAATTCTCTTCAAATATCTGGATAGTGAGAGACTATGTATGTTTTTTTTTCTTTTCCAAATTGAATTTCTAGATCTTTCAGGCATTTCACATATAGCATGATCTCAACCATTTCATTATTACAGTGTTCTTTTTATTTTTATTTTGGATGTACTAACATCTGCTTAAATTGTGAAGTCCAAATTTAAAAAAAAAACAGGTATGTACTGATCATAAAAGTGGTGAAGAATTCATTCTAGGCAGACATTTCGGTAACTTCAGCCAAGTCACTGATTGAGATTGAGCACTTACTATGTGTAAGCAATATGCTAAAGTTTTTAAGTGCTTTATTTTATTTGATGTTTGCAATAACCTCATGAAGTAGGAATTATTAATAGTCCATTTACCAGACTAAGAATTGGAAACAAAGAGAGGACACATAGTTGCCCCAACTTCATGAAACTGGAATGACTGACTTAAGATTTGAACCTAGGATCGCATGGTTATTATATTATGATGTTCTCACATGCTTTGATGCCTTTTTATTCATTCCTTCTTCCATATACTGTGTTTGTATAGGAAAGTTTCTTAAATCCTATGATAAGAATAGACTCTAACATGTAGAGGTTACTTTTCCTTGAGACTCTAAGCCTGTTTCTATCAATATTACTAGTCCCAGTTTGCAGATGGGAAACTTGAGATTCAAACAAACAACACCTATTTACCAAATGCTTACTTGGTACCACTCACAGCATACTACCGATGTTGTGACAAAATTAAGCACAGGATTTTTTGCAAATTTGGATTTCAATATTATTTGCGCAACCTCGCTGCTTTTTCATGCAGCACTATTGTTCAGACTCAAATTCAAGAGTGAGGCTGCCTGCTGTCTCTGGCACAGAATTCTACTCAGAAACGCTAGGATGTCTTCTTTCACAAGACCATCAAGCAAAATTGGGGCTTTGGTGAAGAAAATACAATAATGTATATGTCAAAAAGCAGATTCGCCTCACAAATCTTTTTATTTTTATTAACACACACCCTCCCCAGTGAATGTGGCATTCTTTTAAATATGCACTAAAAGTGTAAATCAGAACAAAGACCGTATTTCATGCCAAGAGGCTTGTATATCCATCAGGTATTTATGGTGCTGCCGTTAGCCAACTCTTCCATCTGGGATGTCTTTAGTCATCTTTCATCTGGTACACCTATTAAAAGAACTCCAGAGTCATCCATTACAAAAGGGCCCATCTTTCAGAACTCCTTTGGCAGGAAGAAGAAATCCAACGGTTTCCCATAAAGCCTGTGTTTCCCATTGCGTTTAAAGCAGTTGTTTGATATGATAATGTCTTTGGGGGACTTTGGCCCTGCCTTTCAAGGATAATAGAGGACAATTATTTTATTCTGTTGTGATGTCTAATGAGGAACCATCTATTATAAGCACAAGGACTCATGTAATCTACAAATTATGGAGGGAAGAGATTGCTGATTCTTCCCCTTAGCATAAACAAAAGTCTCTTCCAATAAAAAAAGAGCTTTTAATCCTTTCTAAATTGGGTAGTGAATACCTGCCACCACCTAAAATTAGTTTTAAAACAAAACAAAAACAGACAGGAAAGTTTAATGGATTCTTTTATTAAATATGATTGAATATTCCTGGAACCAAGTCCTTTTATATATACCTTCCAGTTTAACTGTTCAAATGAAGGGGAAACTTACAATTTAAGTATGAGCTTTTAAAAATAAACATTTTGAAAGAATTGAAGGCATTACTGAGGAAAAAACACAACAGCTTTAATCATCACTGTGAACCCTGCAATGTTATTCTATTAATCCCTCTGTCCAATAACTCATTATTAAAATACTGTAATATGTTCAGAGTTTTCTTCCAAAAACCCACAAAACCCAGGAGACAAATATGCTGCTAACATGTTACAGAATGTCTCAGAAAGAAAAAAAACTATTAGAACTTTAATCGCTTTCCAACCATAGATACAAGGGCCATCAGGAATTGTAATTTGTCTTGAGGTCATCGCTCATGGTAGATAAATGGTTCCAAACACATGAAGCCATGCTAGATAATATTTTTAAAATCATTTTATTGGGGACTTGTATAGCACTAATCACAATCCATTCATCTATCCATTGTGTCAAGCACATTTGTACATTTGTTGCCATCATCATTCTCAAAACATTTGCTTTCTACTCATTTTCCCCTCCCTCCCCCCTCCTTCATGAACCCTTGATAATTTATAAATTTTATTATTCTGTCATGTCTTACACTGTCCAATGTCATATTATAGTTATTCTCATCCTCTACTTAGATGCAAAAGGCACAGGCCTGCAAGTGTCTCTTATCCATTAGGCATTCAAAGCAGAAAAGGGTTGGCTAAATGCATGAGGGTGAGTAAGCTTCAAGGTTTTATGCTTTATTAATTGGACATAGCTATTTAAACTCTTGAAGACTCCAAATGGCTTTGGCATGTGGTCAGAACCATAAAATAAATGGACTCAAGAAGTGAAAAAGAATACTCTTGAGCGAAAGCATTTCCTGCTTCTCCCCTTTATCCTAAGCCATATCTGGTACCAGAATTTCAAGCTCAAATCTCAGTTGAATAGTCATTTAGCCTTTAAATGCTACAACTGTAATTGAGACTGCTCTTCTCCTTTTAGGCCTGCCTGCTTCAAGAGATGGTGTCATGAAAAATAACTACTTTTCCTTTAAATAGACCAGCAGGTCTGTCCAAGAATTTGACTAGCAAACTAAAATCTCATTTGATCTCTCTTTACTTTGGTGTAACAATTTATTTTACTAAGGGATTTTGAGAATTCTGGAAAGAAAGCTGCTTTGGGCACTAAGAATGAGAGTGGTTCTATCTCAGGGAGGGCTGGTGACAGGAGGCAAGAGCTCAAGGTTTCTTTATATCTTCTACTACTTTGAGGGCTAAGCAACCCTTCTGATGAGGCTGTTCTATCGCTTAACGATGAGCAGGAAGCCCAGCAACAAAACCAACATCAGATACTCATCAGCATAACCACCATCATCATCCTTCAATTTGTCCAGCAAATTACACAACACCCTTTCATATATAGCCTCTGAGTGGTAGTCTGGGGAGACCTCCTGGAGCAACAATGTCGTGAAGAAAGTTTATGGTTTGAAGCCATGCCATTTAAAGAGAGAAGTTGACTACAACTACTTCAAAAAGGTTAGGGCCACTAAGTCCAGTACGGGAGTTCCCTGCAAGAGACATTGCCAAAGCACATTAATGATCATGTATTAGGTACCAAAAGATCCTGTGAACACAGTGGGTTAAGCATTGGATTGCTAACTTCAAGGTGAGTAGAGCACACTCACTAGTTGATCCTCAGGTGAAAGATGAAGCTGTCTGCTTTGGAAAAGATTTTTAAAATATAGGAAACTCTACGGGACAGTTCTATTTTATCCTGTAGGCTTGATATGCGTTTGAATGGACTCAACAGACATGGTCTTAGTCTTATTAGTCACTTACTCTGAACTAGATATGGCTATCCTTATTTTACAGATGAAGAAAAGGAAACTTAAAGACCTTCAGTGGCATGCTCAAAGTATGTAATGTGAGCTTTAAGGCTAAAAACTGTATCGATATATCCACAAAATTATGGAATTTCTGCCAAAGGCTGTACCAATTTCCGTAAACAATTATGCATCCTCTCAGTTCCATGAGCTCATCTGGTGCTGGTGTTTGTCTGGCATCTCTCAGCTACCCATCTCCTATTAGGTTCTTGCTCATGTTTTAGTTCTTAACTGGGGCTACTGAATGCTGCCCTGGCTCTGATGCCCAATTTCTCATTTCCTTCAAACAAAACCTCATCTAAACTCACATATCCTACTTCTCTGCATGCATGTGTGTACACCCAAAGAGCAGAGTGTGTTAACAATTTCAAACCTATTTCCATATAAGTTAATTTAAGGTAAAATTTAAAGTTATCAGCATGAGCTTTGAGGTCTGTTGGAACTGGACTCAAATCATAGCCCTACTTTTTTTTTTTTGGTGCTTCCCTTAGGCAACTTTCTTCATTTCCCTAGACTTCAGCTTAGTTCTCTCTTCCATCAGATGGGGGTAGGAATGCATTCCTCATAGATTCATTTTTAGGATTATATGAGGTGATGCATAAAAGCACTAGTATATGTGGAGGGGATGGTAAATATATAATAAATGAAAGTTATCATTGAGTATGGATCTTTGATTTTAAATGATCCCCATGTTTATTTTAGAGTTGGTAAAGGTAGTTTATAACCTGGGGAAAGAATAAGACTGGGTTATCAAAGAAAATGACCGCACCTTTTTCTGCAATGCTGTGGTCCCCGCTTGTCTCTTGGTACAAATATTTCTTGCACTGCAATTTTTCATGTCTTGCAAAGTCCAATCAATATCATTGATTTAATGATTAATTTATTGTGTTCCCCAGTAAAAGCCCTGCATCAACTTCTTAAAATAGAATCTTATTGTATTTTAGACAAATAAAGCTAATTGGCAGCAATAGTCAGGTAGAAGGAAAGGGAAAAAAACCCCACAAAATCTAAACACACACATACACACAAATTGAAGCAAGATAGAACCACAACCAGAACAAAACTGTTACTATGAAAGCTAGAGAAAATGGAAAGGGGAATTGTTTGAGTTTTCTGAATAACTGGGCTACCTAGGATCAGCAATAGGGCTTTGTGGATGGATGTTATTTATGGTCTTTGAATTTTGTCCTCTCCATAAGGACAAAAGGAAGTTTTGTTCCTGGCTTCTTTGATCAGGAATAGAGTTATTCTTAAAACTTGTTTACTTTTATCTCATATATCACAACCAATGCCCATTTTTCATTGACACATTGATAAATCTGTATCCTATTCATGTGCTTGCATAGTAATTTTAATTATGAATTTTCTATGACTTGATGAATGATCCAAGGTTTGGTTTCATCGTTTCCCTTTGCTTTCTTTATCTTGCCCACTGAATTATAGACAAATTAGGAACTGAAATTTCAATGCATCCCTTTAAGTTATCTAAAAGTATATTTGGAACAAGATAGGAAATATGTAAACCAACAAATAATCAATACAGAAATGATAAAATTAGAGAATATTTAATTCCCTGATTTCCCACATCTCCAGAACCAGAGAGAGATATCTTCTTTGTAGTTTACTGCTTGCAACAATAATTGTCCAATGTGGAGAAGAGAATGGACTCTACCAGAGGCTATTCCAATGAGGTTATTGTTCTTTGTATTAGCTACTACTGTCCTCTCATGTCCCCTTTTTGATGAAGCCTGTGAGGACCTGATGTCCTCCAACGAGGTCGTGGGGACCTTGGGGAGGCTGTTGCATGGCCACTTGGTGTCAGTCTTGCTGCACTGTTGGGAGGATTCTGGTCCTTGTCTTTGGCAGCAGGAAATGTCCTTTGTTTCCTTCACAGGTGAACAAGAGTAAAATTGCATTCGTTCAATTTTCCCCCTCTGTTCCAAGGAGAAGAGATAAAAACTGTATTGGATAGATGCACTTCAAGCTGTGTTGAGTGTACATTTAAGACAAGGGAAGGATCATTGATTTATAAAAATCCCTTCTTCACAGGATGCAAACCTGGTGGCACTTCCTTCCATGCACCACATTGAGCATCAGCTCAGACAGCAGAGTCCTGGCTGAATCCATGGCTTTATAGTCACACATATTTAATTTGCATCCAGGAACCTGCTTCTCCCCCCCCCCCCAACCTTACAGGCTATGTGACCTCAAGAAATGTTTAAATTTTCCTTTTACGCAGATTTGTCATCTGAAAATAAGAATTAGAATATTCCTTTCAGTGTTCGGCTTGAGAATTAAATTGTATTGAGTATGTGGAGTACAAGCTAGAATGAAAACCAAAAACACAGAATTCATTGCTGTCAGTCAATTTGGACTCATGGTGAGTCAGGTGATACAAATAATAACTTTCATAGGATTTTCTAGGCTGTAATCTTTTGGAAGCAGATTGTTAGGCCTTTCGTTGGCAATACCACTGTGTGGGTTCAATCCTCCAAATAAGTAGCCATAAAACAATTTCATGCTATTTAGAAAATCAAAATAAAGAATGTAGGATGCAAGGACATTATAAGGGCTCAATAGATGAGAGAGGTATTATCAAGAACATGTGAACCATGGAGTATCTGTTTGCTAACTTAAAATAAATTGACATTTTCCCCAGTATCCACAGGCACAAGGCAGAGAATGAGTGCAGGAGGGCAAGCGTGTATGTAAGGAGAGAGAGAAATAAGATAGCAACTACATATATGAGAAAGTAAAACATTCAAGTAACACATACAGAAAGTACAGGGTTACCAATACCACATGACTAGTCACTCAACTCCACCCCCATATCTCTTCCTTTTCCCGACAATTCTACGACTTTCTTCTAGCGAAAGTCAGCAATTCTGAAATGCTAACTCAGAGCAGAGAATTCAACACAGAATAAGGAGGAGCCTTTCTACAAGACCAGAACTCAACAACCCTGTACTCTATCATCATTTCTACTAGCTCTTGAATATCATCTAGGCTGGAGACTACATGCTGTTTAGGACAAAAGCTTTGGAGTCAAGTGTGGGAAGGAATCCACATCCTGGAATTACTAGCTGTGGAAGCCATGAGTAATCACTTCTAATTTGAGGGTGCTTCTTTAAGAATACAAAAAACAGTGATCATGATAATTACTAGGGGTAATTTCATTTAAAAAATAAGGATAAATAAGTTAGCAAAGTAAGACCCCATGGGCAGTGATGCACCCCCCAAAAAAAGAGGACACCATGTAATGCAAAGTCAGTGATGAATCTTTGACTAGACTAATGTTCTTAGGACTCCATACTATGATGCCAGGAATGATCTCTTACCTCATAGGTATGTGGGATATTTAGACCCTTTTTACTCTAGAAGGGTCTAATATTTTATTTTCCTACATAGATAGATATTTCTATAGATAGAAAAATAAACTCTGTTAACACACATTAAATTATGTATTCTTGGGTTGAGCCCTGGTGGTTGATGTGGAACTGTGGCCTGTGGGCTTAGCGGTTCAAATCCAGTGGCGGCTCTCAGGAGCGGCACTGGGTAGCTCCCAAAACCACCAGAGGGCAGTACTGCCCCCCCCAAAAAATTATCTATTCTTGTTATAAAGGTGGGTAGAGATGTCCACAGGGCATTCAGATATATCCAAATTTTCCAAAGGTATCCCTAGCTCTACCTGCATATATATATATATATATATATGTATATATATATATCATCTGTATATTTTTTCTATCATCTATCTGTGTTTGGAAAAAATTTGGATCGTGAATTAGAAGACACATGAATTTCACTTAAGCAAGTAACATCCTTCCTAGAATTTCCTTATACCTTAACCTTTCCTGTACTCCCTCAAACTAGAACATGGAAATTGATATGTCTCATTTTATTTCGCAGAGCACAAAGATAATAGTATTTCCAGACAGCTCATCTACTCTATCAGAACATCGCTGTTCGTGCACATGAAAGCTAAATCTTCTTGTGCCTGTCAACATCTATTTCATCAACTATGGCTTATTGTATCAACAAATTCAAGGGTCTGTGAGCCTGCCTTCTCTTGGTTTGTCTTGGAAAAAGTATTGTTGGGAGACTTGTTAGGACTGAGTTTGGCAAGACTTCATCTCACTTGTTCTCAAGAGAGATCAGTCCCTGAAAAAAAAAAAAAAAGGCATCATGCTGAGTAGAGGTGCAGCACAAAAGTAGAAAGCCCTCAGTGAGATGGGTTCACATATATAAATGATGGTGAGGATGGCCCAGGATTGGGTGGTGTTTTTTATTGGTTGTATATAAGAATTACTATGAAGTGGAACTAAGAGGATGATGCCTAAGAACAACATTCTGGAGGTAGATCTCAAAAACCTAATCCACTGAAATTGCATTGACTATGATGAATAGTGAGTCCATTACAAATTCAACTTGATAACCCCTGACATGAGCGTATAGTAAAAGTTAGTACTTCTTGGCAGAATTAGAATCGGGACCTGGTCTCAAAACCAAATCAAATGCACTGCCTTTGAGTTGATTCCTGCTGACAACCCTATTATAAGACAGGGTAAACCTGCCTCTGAGGATTTTTGAAACTGTAAATATTTAGAGGAGGAGAAAGTCTCCTCTTTGTCTTTCCTAGGGACTGCTGGTCTTGTACTGCAGACTTTGCTGTTAACACCCCCGTGCATGACCCACAGCACCATCAGCGTCCTCGTTAGGTGCATCTGGGATGGATGCTCTGGCAAACTAGAGAGGGCTGATGTATCACTACAGCACCTTTTCTCTAGAGGTAGAAATGGAGATCCAGAGAATTAAGTGGTTTTTCTTCTTCATTTCTGTGAAGCTCAGAGCCATCCCCTCTGGTTGACTCTTTGCTCATAGGGCTATGGTTTATTTTCCCAGATGGTAGTTCAAGTACTTAGGAAACCATGGATTAAAGCCCAGCTCTTCTCACATAGCAGCTATTTTAAGACTTGAAAGGAAACTCTTCAAAGACCTTAAACACATAGAACTCGTAATTAATGTGGATCTATGTGTCACAGTCTTATGTATGTCATAGGTTAAACAAATCCTGGCCCGCAAATACAGTGATAGAGTAATGAAATATTACTTCTTTAAATGTCAGCATCAGTTGAATTAAAGCTATACCAGCTATCCTATAGTTTTGTAAAGTGTTGTCCAATATTTCCCCGTTTGCTTACAGAACACAAGTAAATATCTTGGGTGCCAAAGGGGGGATCCTTTGGCAAAATTGAATATATCATCTTTCCCATACCATGATCTACACTAAAAATAAGCAAATGGAATGATCTAACTCTAAATAACACTGTACAAAGTTTGGACTTAGTTAGCTCTTTATGTACAACTCATATGTAACCATTAAACTTACAAAAATATTCCCATTGTGATGTAAGCGAAAACTGTCAGAGAGGATTAGCAGTTTTATGGTTAACAATTCATATACATTTTGTTTTAACTTATACCTTGCACCCCCCTGGTTGTAACATCACATTTCCCCCTTGTTTCCTATTTGCATTGCTTCTTCTTTCTTAACTTTATGCCCTTGCATAAATACTGTCCTTTCGCTCGTAAGTGGTTAATTGATTATTCTTATCTGGGGATGAGTTCAGTTCCAGAACTGAAGGATGACTAAATGTCTCTAAAGGACATGGTCGAAGAGACCCCACCAGTCTCTATCTGAAAAATAAGCAGTCTCATTTATGATTATTAGTTCCACTTCACAGTTCTTTCCACTGGGGAACTTCTAATGTGATCCTTTTCTGAGCAATTAATAGTGATTGGAAGGTACCATTTAGTTCTTCTGGTCTCAGGCTTGTGACGACTGGTGTTTGTGTGGTCCATTGGACTTATTGTCTTTTTTTTTTGGGGGGGGGACATCACTACCCTCTGGTGGTGGGAGTAGGAGGCCCAGCCTTTGCTCCATGGAGCTGGAATCGAACCTCCATCTCAGTGGACCGCAGTCCCACGCACAACCACTACACCACTGGGGCTCAGCCCCTGGACTTATTGTCTCCATGTGTTTTTTGAATTTAATCACTCCTCCAGAAAGAGAGGTATCAATATTCACCATTTAAGGTGGTGTTCACAAGCCTTTTTAAAAATAATTTTATTGGATGCTCAAACAATGCTTATCACCATCCATCCATCCATCCATCCTTTGTGTCAAGCACATTTGGCCATCATCATTCTCAAAACATTTGCTTTCTACTTGAGCCCTTGATATCACCTCCTCACTTTCCCCCTCCCTCTCTGCCCCACCTCCCTCATGAACCCTTGAGAATTTATAAATTATTATTATTTTGCCATGTCTTACACTGTCCGATGTCTTCCTTCACTCACTTTTCTGTTGCCCAACCCCCAGGGAGGGATTTATATCTAGTATTTGGTTCCCCTTCCTACCCCACCTTCCTTCCAATCTCCCAGTATTGTCACTCTCACCACTGGACCTGAGGGTTCATCTCTCCAGAATTCCCTCTGTCTCCAGTTCCAATCATGTACCAGTGTACATCTTCTGTTCTAGTCGGATTTGTAAGGTAGAATTGGGATCATGATAGTGGTAGGGAGGAAACATTTAAGAACTACAGGAAAGTTGTATGTTTCATCAATGCTACACTGCACCCTGACTAGCTCATCTCCTCCCCGTGACCCTAGTGTAAACAGATGTCCACCTGCCTACAGATGGGCTTTGGTCTGCACTACACACCCCCCCTTATTCATAATGATATAATTTTTAATTCTTTGATGCCTGATCCCTGATCCCTTCAACATCTCATGATCACGTGGGCTTTGTTGTTTCTCAGCTAGATGGCTGGTTGTTTACCTTCAAGCCTTTAAGAACCCAGACGTTTACTGGGATGGAGGTTCAATTCCAGCAGTGGCTTCACAGGAGCAAAAGGTTGGACCTCCTACTTCCACCAACAGAGGGCAGTGATGCACCCCAAACAAAAACAAAACAAAAAAAGAACCCAGACACTGTATCTTTTGATAGTTGGGTACCATCAGCTTTCTTCACAACTTTTATTTATGTGCACATTTTTCTTCAGTGACTGTGTCGGGAAGGTGAACATCATGGAATGCCAGTTTAATAGAAAAAAATGTTCTTGCTCTGAGGGAGTACTTGAGTGTATGCCCAATATCCTTCTGCTACCCTAATTCTAAACCTATAAATATATGCACTTAGTTCTATTTATTGTTTTATATTAAATATATTTACATATGTACATACCTGTATGTAGACCTCTATAAATGCCCTTTGCCTCCATAGTTCTTTCCTCTATTTCCTTTTACTTTCCTCTTGTCCCACTATCATGCTCACTTCATTTGGGTTTCTGCAATTTTTCTCAGTTACCTTGCCCTTGATCAAGCTCTGCCAGTCCTCTCATATCCTCCTCACCAAAGATTTTGGATCACATGTTATTTCCTTGTCCCGGGGTTGTTAACATCATTTCTTTTTCCCCTTCTCCCCCTCTCCCATGTCCCCTTAGAAACATTGGTCCATTCTCTCCTCCAGATTGCTTATTCTGCCTATCTTATCTAGATAGACATGCAGAGATAATAATATGGTCCAAAACAAGACAGAACAAAACAAAGCAACAAAACAAAACAACAACAACAAACCAATGGGAAAAAAAGAGAAAAGCCTGTATATAGTCCAAGGTCTATTTGCTGACCTTTAGGAGAGTTTTCTGGTCAAGTCTGATGGGGTGGCATGCCCTGGCCTCAAAGTCTGCTTTTGATATTCCACCAGGACTTCCTTACCTACTCCCCTTGCTGTTCTGTTGCATGTCCTTAGTGTTTCACCCCAGTGTGGTGGGGTCAGATCAGGGCAACTCCCACACTGTGTCTCCAGTTTTGTCTCCTGTAGGGCTGTGGGTCAGTGAGGGATGTCGTGTTCATGAGCATTTAAAACGCTCATTACTACTCACCAGGGTAGGGTTTAGAATATTGTTTTTTGTGAACTATGCTATGCCAACTGACCTTGCTGTTCCCTAGAAGTATAGTCCTGAGCTATAAATTAATTTACTCAGGACTTTTGAATATAGCTGAGAAATTTCTGTGACATCTACATGCTTGCTCCACCACAAGAGGTCTGGTGTTACAATGGGTTATTCATTGGGCTACGAAACACAAGTCTGATTCCAAAAGCTGGTTGGGATTAAAAAAAAAACAAAACTGAGGTTCTCTACTCCAGAGAAGATTCACAGCCTCAGAAACCCCAACAGAGCAGTTTCACTTTGTTTCATATTATCATTATGAGCCAGAACCGAGTCTGTGGCAAAGAGTTATGCTGCACCACAGTGAAGAGTGTACTTGCAACAAATTTTGCAATGAGGAAATGGAAGTCCAGAAAGGTAAAGGAATCTTCTCAAGGTCACATAGCTAATATGTGTTGGGGCTTATAGTCCACATTTCTTACTCAAACCTTACCTTCCATCCTTCATGCATCCTATTAATTTTAATCTATATATTTTCTGAATGTCTTTTTATATAACACATTTATAGCACATTTTTATTTTCAGTCCTGTCTTTCAGCTGAAACTTGATGATTCATCTCAGTGGCTCCTATACTTGTAGTCCTTCTATTTAACTCAGCTGACCTTGATCTTGGGCTCTCCCTGACTGCCCCACTTGTCTCCTTTCTTTTCTCAGAAGAACACAGGTGCTAGGCATGAGAGATGGCTATACAGGACCTTGCTCCACCTGACTTAGAGTTCAGTATGTGTTCCATATTATGTTGTTTATAATTTTCCACATATCTACCATGTACCCATTCTCTGTTCCATTGTTTACTATGCTCTTTATGCTGCCTCCTGTCTAAGTTTAAGATCTAAGTCAGGAATCAATGCCATAGTACTATATGCTCCTGCTCCATGCTCCCATAGCACACACACTCTTTATCTTAGCATGGAAGCATCTTTTAATTTGTCTCATAATAAGTGTCATGTCCTCATTCTTCTTTAGATATGCACTGACAAGCTCAATACTTACCTATTAGGATTCCAGCATGAGTCGACATTGACTTGATGACAGTGAGTCTGGCTTTGGGTTTTAGTAGAGGCTCAAGGTCTCTCTGTTGCATTGGACTGAACTGAACAGAAGCCAGTTTTTCTGACTTCAAAGTTCCAAACATATCCCATTATAGTACACCGCCTCCCATTCCAGCCATAAAATTTCTATTATGATTTGGCCCAAATAACCAATGGGCCTGATTTTGTTCCCCCGGTAGTTGATAATGCTATAGAGAATTATAGGAAGCAAATTTAGAATGAAAGTAGGTACCCAAATACAAATTTATGTTACAACAAAGATTGCATTAGCAATCTATATATAAATCCCTTGGTACAGTGTCAGGGACAAAGAAAGCTCTTAGCAAACATTAGCTATTATTTAAGCTGTGGTGAGTTCAGAGAATGGGTTCAGTCATTATCAACAATACTTTTGTTTTCAAAATGGCTTGAGTTAAAGATTAGATTCCAGCATCTTTGTTAATATAAACCAAACTGAAACTTAAGATTCTGGTGCTCAGAGACAGTATATGTAAATTGGAAGCCTCTGGTAGAACACTTTGATGCAAAAAGACTAATCGTAATTTTCACATCTAGTGTACCCACATAAATAACAGGCACATGAATACCATTAGTAGTGTACTTTAGTTTGCAGTAATGCAATAGTGTAAGCGAAAAGGAGTACACAATTTTGTAAAACATAATATGTGTGTTAGATGTGTAAAAATGTGGTATTTCTCTCAGAATAGATTACCTAACTACACTGGACATAGGAGTCTGAAATGCTTATAACGGTATCACTTGGACTTGAGTCAAGTTACATTCTCTTGCCATCTATGTCTAGTACCTTTTACCCACCAAGAAAACAGGAATCTAAAACTTAAACTTCTTAATTTTTCTCAGTACTGTTCCATCAGTAATTATTTGAGACTAGGTTTATAGGTTTTAGAGGCTTATAGCTTTAAAGCTTTATTGCTTTTAGAAGCTTGTGTTTCCTATGTCACTTTCTCTCCTATTGAACACTGTGCCCATTCTCCTTTCTTCCCTCTCCCTTTCTTTCTGCATCACCATCATAACCTACTGTTCTAAGCACTACAGATTAGAATTAATAAATAGTCCCCAAGTTTTCTCTTTGGTTAATTTACAGCCGTGTGTTCTAAACATTTTAGATAGGTTTTATACTTCTCTTCCTGCCTATAATATTTTTAAAAATCTTTAAGCTAAATCACACTCTTTCCATTCTTCAAGAACTTTCTCAATCTCAATATTCATACCTTTACTAAAAAAAAATCTTTGTAATCTATCCTGATGACCTTTAGATCTGTACCTTTCCTCCTATGCCTCTTTATGTCCAGTTTTTGATACACATGACATTTGTTCCCCTGCTCCATCTCCTTATCTCTGTATCCTCCCAGTGTCAGGAATGTATTTGTTTTACATTTGGGAATTCCTTCTCAGTAATTCTTTATAGTCATTTGCTTCTGCAAAGATTGCTGCCTTGGAACTCTACAGTGCAGTTCTACCATGTTCTATAGGGTCAGAATGAACCACATACATTCATTATTTTTGTTTATTTTATTTTGTTTTATTTATTCATCCTTTAAGAACTGAGAAAAAACTCTTTCATTAGTGAGGGTCCCTTTGCTTTCCTGTGTGTATCAATATTTGTCTGTGCTTCTCCTGCATTTGATCACCTTGCTGTTACATTGATCACACATAGTTTCTCACTTTTCAGGAGCAGCAATGGTTAATGTTACAGATCAGCTTGCTTAGGTTATGGTGCCCCATTGTTTAATCAAACACAAGTCTAAATTCTGTTATGAAATAGTTACCTGTGATGAAATTTTTGGCCTTATTTGAAACAGATTATCCTACATTCAAACAGCTGATGGTTTAAAAGCCAAAAAATAAGAGTTTCACCAGAGTATGTTCTTCTGCAATCTCCATACTCCACAAATAGACTTTTACCAGATCTGGAGAAATCTTACCTTTCCTCATTCTCTGATTTGCTGATTTTGAGACTCAAAACTGCAGATCTCTTAAGCTTATTGCCTTTCCTTTTGGAGTTGCCAGTGCTCTTCCCCCACCCCCCTAACCATCAACACATGAATGAACCATTTCTAAAAATCTCTATCTATGTATCTATGTATCTATCTATGTATCTATCTATCTATCATCTATCTATCTTTCTATATATCATTTATCATCATCTCTCTATCTACCATCAATCAATCATCTGTCTTATCTATCAATCATGTGTCTTTTCTATCTATCCATATATCTATTTTCTGTCTTTATCATCCACATATCTAGCTTATCCTATTGATTCTTTTTCCCCATAGAACCCTCTTCTTGTAATTTTATGGAACAAATGAATAAAAATAATTACTTGACATGTGATGCTCTCTCACATTTTCTGGAGCTGAAGTATAATATTTGAGCTGGGTATATCTATGTCTAGAAGACCCTCAGACTAAGAAGGGACATGGAAGCAGATGGGTACTGTATGATTATGACTGAGGAGAAACTAATTACTTGATTGATTCTGAGTTTAGTCTTAAAGTGCTCCTTTGAAGTTTACTTCTAATTCCTTTACTCCACATGTGGTCTATTTCAGCTCCCCAAAGTAGGCTGGCATTCAGACTAAAACATCAATGAGGAATAATTAGAACATGTGTGTGTTTGAAATCTTCTGTGGTATAATTTTACTAGGAATCCTAAGCAACTGAGTAAGAATTCAGAATTCTGGTTCTGTCATAACTACACCCTACTGCAACCAATACATGGAATAATGTTTACTGGTAATTATGTCTCTTTTTCCTTTGTTAAATTGTATGCTCACTTCAGAATTTGTAGGCTTTTTTCTCTAGATCTAACTCTGTGCTGGACACTGTAGTTATGATAGCAAGACATGGTTGAATCATAGCATGAAGTAAGTGCAGCTTAAAATCTCACCCAGAGTGTAAACTTAGACAAATTGTATCAGCTTCTTATGCCCTGGAGGAAAATAATATACCTTTCCAATGGTTTAATGCACATTAAACAATTATAAAAGCACTAAATAAATGTTAGTTATATACATATTTCCTACATAACACTTTTTCACTATATAGCAGACATTTAACAAATGTTATAAAGTAAGTGTTAAATTTGAAAAAAATTTCAAGGCACTGTGTAAATAGCTTCTGAGTCAGAAGGAACAGTTTCAACTATCATTTTTTTTCTAGTTCTTCCAATCCCCTGTTTCATAAATATAAACACACCAATTCATCTATGTCAGTATGAGAAACAAATTTTTTAATCCCAGAAATCCCATATTTTCATCTCTGTTCTCTAGTCACCGAATTTCTCTCCCTATGAACTTGTTGACCAGGTATACTGAAGAAATAAGTACAAGAATGTCAAATATAAGTTCTAAGTGATCTGGAGTCTTGATTCTACATTCCAAATTGATATGCTTTACATGTATATGAACTATCTTTTTATTTGTGCTTTCATCTTATTAAATGCACACACAGGATAAGGCTGC
This sequence comes from Nesogale talazaci, assembly GCA_004026705.1. NCBI lineage: Eukaryota > Metazoa > Chordata > Mammalia > Afrosoricida > Tenrecidae > Nesogale > Nesogale talazaci. Next base: position 17,152 of record PVJH01010950.1, read on the forward strand.
TACCTGTAGGGGGAGAGGCATTTACCAAATAAGATATTTGGAGCACCATTTTGAAAATACATTTTTTGAAAAGATGTAATATGTCCGAATTGATTTAGTAATACAGCTGAATTGTGAAAATTTTCTTTTAAAAATTCAGTTGTTTTTGTTTTTTTAAAGGATTCTGTATGGAAATTTTAGTTATATTTTTTAGAGGTTAATCTGGGATCTAGTTTGATGAAGAGATGAAGCAATTGATCATGAAGTATATGAACAAGAGCAGGTGGTAGTTAGGCATTAATGTTTATAGAGTCTTCTGGTTTAATCTCCTCCTAACTACAACCCTATTAGGAATTGTGATGCCCATTTCATAGACTAAGAGATTGGTATAAGATGTGACCTGAAGAGCGATATAATCAGAATTTGAAAACAGGTTCGGAAACTTTCTGCTATTCCTTGCTGCTTTATGGAGCAGGCTCCATGCCTGGCAGGCACACGTGGGAGTAAGCTGTTAACCTTCCTGGGTAACGCCAATTGACTGAGAAGAGAATGGTACCAAGTTTGACAAGTGCCACTGAGCCCACAGACAGCTGTAAGAAGAGGAACACACGTTTTAGATGCTTCCTCTCTAGCCCCGTTTGCTGAGTTGACAAGTTAATTACTCAGCTATCAGGAGATAACTTGGTAGCAGTAACACATGTAACTGTGTAATTATCAGGGGTTCCAGTAGTCGCTGTGTAATTATCAAGTAGTTTTCATGAAACAACATGTGTTTGCTTGTAAATATACAATTAAGCGGTGTCGCCACCGCTAACTATGAAACAAAACCAGCATCTGGCACTTAAGGTACCAGCTGTGGGTCCCTACAATTAAACTTTTCTTTAAATAGAACTAACTTTCCAAAAGGCGCCAAATGATTTAAAAAACAAAACAAAAACAAAACCACAGGAGCTCAACGGATACTGTTGTCAGTTCTATTCCTTTTTGCCTAAAATTACAGTTTCCTATTTTCAGATAAAACCTTTAACAATTGCACCTATTCTTTGCAGTCAAGGTCGAATGTCTTTAATTTTCTTGGATTTGCAGATTCCTGTAAGTGAGATGTAAAATAGGCCTTCTGAAACTTCCTACACTCTTTGTACCACATTGGAATTTTACCATATTCGTGCTTGCTGGTAAATTGGCCTTTACATTGGCCTGCCAGCCACAAGGTCGGCAGTTCAAAATCACCTGGACCCACTCTGTGTGAGAGTCAGATGAGGACTACTATTTCTTTCAAAGGTTAGTCTCAGAAAAGCACAGGAGAAGTTTTACACTGTTTCATGGGGTTGCTATGGGTCAGATTCAACTTTGTGGCTTTAAAAAAAAAAAACAACTTTGACTTTGTGTGTGTTTTTTTAAAGAGCAATTTTGCTATCCAGGTTTTCATCAAATGTTGTTGGTTGGTGTCTTGGAGTGAAGCCTGACTCGTGTAACAAAGTAGAATTGTCTGTATATGAGAAGAGATTGCTAGGTTTTTCTCTGGCACAGTGACTGTGTGGGTTTGAACTTCCAACCCTGTGGTAGCAGCTGCATGCCTAACAGTTTCCACCTAAGGTTTCTTATCTATCAATTATCTGTTAACATTTCTTTTTGTTTTTTTTGGGGGGGGCATCACTGTCCTCTGGTGGTCATGGGAGCTACCCAGCCTTGCTCCTGGAGAGCTGCCACTGGATTTGAACCGCCAAGTCCGTGGACCGCAGTCCCGCACTCAACCTCTATGCCACCGGGGCTCAGCCCAATCTGTTAACATTTATTGAGCATCAACGAATCAGGTCCGATGCTAGGCAACTATAATATAGTCCTCAAAAAAAAAAAGAGGTATGGCCTCTAACTTTCCAAATTCACAGGAGCAAAGGGAAGGACATATAAACAACTACAGGTGTGATATGTCTTTTTACAAAGTCAAAGTTTCCTTCCATATATATTAATTGTTCTATTAATATAAGATAGTTAGGGGTGGTGGTCAATAAGGAATAAGTCTTATTTCCTTACTTACTACATAACTACTTATGTAGCATGTACCTTGTGCTATTTACTTCTTTGAAACTTAGATATTTTTCAATAAACAAGGCAGATATTTTTCGTGTCTTTCCTCTAAACTCTTAAGGTATCTATCTTGATATTATTAATTCATATTTGTTCTTGTTGATATCATCAACTGATAACTCTGTTATTATCCATAACAATGTGTTGCTCAGGAAAAAAGAATACAATAGATGTGAGCCTAACCATAGGATTTAGTTTTATTTTTGCTCATATGAAGTTTTGCTTCAGAGGTTGTGTTGGTCTGGACAAATGAAGGCAACAAGCCCAAAGAAAGTCATATGGATAAGAGAGAGTTTTATATAAATAGTTATATTTATATAAATAGTTTTATATAAAAAGTTTTATATAAATCTTAAGTGCACATCAAGAAAACAGTGCTGTCCAACGCCAAAAGTCCAACATTAACCCATATAGCTGTCACCAATCCATAAAATCCTCCTCCATCGCACAAACCAAATATAATGATGCTGACTGCAGGAAGAAAGCCAAATCAGCTAATGTGTAAGCGTCTCATTGCTGACAGCGAATTCCACACGGCTGTTCCAGCACCCAGGGCTGCACTGGGGTAGGTCCATGTAGCTTCTCAAGGATATCTTATAGGAAGTGAGCTTTGCAAGCTGAGGCAGGGAACTGGCTAAGGCAGCTGCACTGTGGTCTGACCCTTAGAAAGCAAGAGACCCGGTAACTAGAAAGGTGAGGCTCGCTGAGTCACTCAGCTCTCCATCCTTTAATTAATCTCGGCTGTAATAAGCTTTATCCCAGAAGTGAAGCCTTAAGAGTTTGATTTCTTTAATATACATTCTTAAAATTGTCATAGTTATTTTAAAACCTAGGAAGAAAATTTGGAAAGTTACAAAATATCAAACTAATTGCATGGTTAAGGATGCATGCACACGTAGAAACCTACACTCATGTCTATAGGAGATTTATTTATAATTTACAAACATTTAGGAGCAATCTTAAAATAATAGATGAAAAAAGCATTACTATGAGGATTCCACATCATACATGTCTGGACTTTCCTAAAGAAAATATGTTTAAATATTTTTTGAGGCCAACTTGGTAGCTGCAAACAAACAGTTGGCACTACACTTGTTTTAGTCTCCTTGCATTACTTTCAAAAGACAGATACACACACACAAAAGAGTGAGAGTGAGAGAGAATATGAATTAAAAAAAAATGGTTTCCTTGGGAATCTGGTAGACCAGTTAAATTCAATGCAACAAGTTTAGTTCAGAAGGTTGTTGTGACTCTTTTGTTTGTTTCAAGAGGGTAATCCTGATAGATTTCCTCAAAGGGCATAGTAGTTTATTATGAAGTTTTTTTAAAAAAAAGTTGCATGGATGAGGAAGAGGTCAGAGCAGCTTTATGAAGGAATTCCCCCCGACCCTCCACCCCCACCTCAACACAGTGATGTACCTGTTCAATCATTAAGGGTAAAAAGGGCTGTTCTAAGAATTTCACTGGGAAAACTACTTCATCCCACTGACAGGCCTGATCTCAAATCTTTAGGGCTCTTTTTGTTCCCCCAATGAAAAGAAAACATTAAGAGGATATGACTGGGTTTCTTGAGAATGCCCAAACTATAATTTTGACATGATGTACATGGAATAACTCAGAATTCTTTGTGGGTCAAAGTTAGAGAGCTGGGCATATAACCTTCACACATGTGTAGGCCTAGATAAATGATACATTGAACTTTTGATATTTTGTTTATAACTTCTTCTATGATTTTGAATTGATTTCTATGATCTTGTGTTTTTTTAAAATAATTTTATTGGGGACTCTTACAGCTATTATAACATTCAGTACATCATCTGTATCAAGCACATTTGCACACATGCTGCCACATACATTTCCAAACATTTTCCACTTGAGCCTTTGGTATAAGCTCCTCTTAAAAAAAAGCTCCTCTTTCCCCTCTCCCTTTTTTAAAAAAGAGGGATTTCTATGATCTTGTAATCATAGTTTTGACTTATCTTTGTAAATTGTGGTAAGTTTATACAATGGCTTATGATTCAACAATACAATAAATTAGCTACCAACCTATTCATTAGGCATCTTAGATACATATAAATACATGAATATATAAATGTGTGTATTCTGTGACTCCAGATATATGAAACTCTTAAAAGGGTAAGATGGTATAGACCAGCGGTTATCAAATTTCCTAGTGCTGTGACCCTTTAATATAGTTCCTCATGTTATGGTAACGCCCCAATCATAAAATTATTGCTACTTCATAACAGTAACTTTGCAACTGTTATGAATCAGGTGACACCTTTGAAAGGGTCATTAGAACCCCAAAAGAGTCGCAACTCACAAGTTGAGAACTGCTGGTATAGACAGTAAAAAGAAAAATGGTTACCAGGAGTCCACAAGGTAATGTGGATGGATGGTGGAGGTGGTAAAATATATGGAGCACATGTTGTTTTTGTGACAGTGAAGCTCTTCTATATAATTCCAGTAATTAGAGACCCATGTTACCATGCATTTGTCAAATTTTATATGACTGAACAATATCAAGAACTAACCTCCATGTAAACTATGACATGTAGTGAATAAGTGTTATTGAATAAGACACAAGATCGAATAAAAATGGAGTAGGAAATCTCATATTTACTCATCCTGAATATACCCTAAAACACACCAAATAAAACTTTTTCAGCCTGCACACTGAACAAATAGTCTGAGAATTTGGATTATATGAAGAAGAACACAGTTATCAGGTTTAGAAGTAAGCACCTAACAAACTGCAATATGCAAGTGACACAACCTTGCTTGCTGAAAGTACTAGGACTTTTAGCATTTGATAGTGTGTGGATTACAACTCAAGGTAAAGAAAGCAAAAATCCTCATAATGGAACCAATAGATAGCCTGATATATAGAATCTATAAGACTATAAATTTTCATAAAAGCAGAGGGGCCTTATCTTTCTCCAGAGGAAATGATAAACATGTGATTAGCAAGCCACTGAAACTCGCCAGGTCTCCTCATTATCAACTTGAGAGAAGCAAAGAAACATTACAATGAGACACCATTCCACCACAACGAAAAATGTCACCTATTGAAAACAAAAGTAGCAAACAACAAATGATAATGAAGTTGTTCAAAGATTGTATCCATTTACCCATTGTTGGTGGGGTTGTAAAATGGTACAACTTTTTTGGTAAATAGTATGACACTTCCTCAAAGAGCTAGAAATAGAAATCTATTTTGATTCAGCTATCACACTTTTCAGTTATAGACCTTTGAAATCTAGTATTAGTGACACAAGTAGACAAATGCACATTAATGTTTCTGGTAACATTGTTCAAAAAATATGAAAGCAACCTAAGTATACATCAGCCAATGAATGGCTAAATGAAATTTGGTACAGATATACAATGAAATACTTTACAAACCAAACCAAACTCACTGCCATCAAGTCGATGGCAGCCAATAGCCACCCTATAGGACTGTCTCTGTGAGTTTCCAAGACTGTAACTCTTGATATGAGTATTAAGGTAGCTATAAAAAATAATGATGAATCCTTAAAACATAATGTGACATGGATGAATCTGAAGAGCACTATGTTGAGTGAAATGAATCCATCATTGGAAGACAAATATTGTATAACTACCTTTTATAAGAAGAAATGCATAGATATATAAACAGAAGCCAGAACTCATTGGTTGTTATCAGAGGTGGATGTTGAGGGAGGAAAAACACTCCCAAGATAGCTTTGGTTATTTGATACAAATGGATTATTATTCAGTGTTATAAATAATTATGAATCCTTGAACAATCTCATAAGATAGGTGACCCTGGAGTATATTATACTGAATGAGATTAGTCAATCACAAATGGACAAATATTATATGTGATCACTATTATAAAAACTCAAAAAATGTTTCAAATGAAAAGAATAATTTTTTAAAAGTTACCAGGAGAAGGCAGAGGTGGAAACTCACATGTTAGAAGGAAGAAAAGTTTTAACTTGGTTGGTGGGGAAGACAATATATAAATGAGAGAACTTGGCAAAATATAATGGGGGCAGGGGAAGACACTAGGAGATTGACATGAGTTATAGGAAACATAAAGAAGTACTGTGTTATATGTGTTATGTACACACTCCTGCAGCAGTGGTGATCTACAGGTAGATACATTGATAGCCATGGAAAAAGTATAAACACACACATACTTGACAAAGGACATTTGTATACAGATATTTACCTTAGCTTCAAATATATTTATGAATGCCCTAGACCATGCAGTGGGTGGTTATGAAAATTTTTTAGACACACCAAACACTTTAAGGGAATTAGTCCATGGATCTGGTGAACAGAATCATTGCCTCGGGGTGCTTGACATTCAATTGGCATAGCATATTTTACAAAGACAATGTTCTAGATCCTACACTAGAGGGTAGTGACCAGAGGCTTAAAAGGTCCTGATCAGCCATCAAAGGTGAAACTGTTTATATATCTCCTTGTCTGGCGGAAGGAGATGTAGTGAAATTTGAAGGTACATGAAAGCATTTAGTCCAATGTACTCATGAAAAAACCTTAGATGAGAACGAGAAAGTGACTGGCTATTACTACCAACTGTTCTGAAAAGGGCCACATTAGAATCTCTGGGCTAGAGTGAGAGAAAAATGTGGAAGAGATCTCAACATTCTAAGAGGCTCCAGGCTTAGTGATCAGATAGAGATTGGTGGAACCCACAAATCTATAGCCCTTAGTCATCCTTAAGGTCTGAGAGTGATCTCACACCCATGGTATATGAATAATCAACCAAGTAAGATCACAAGGACAACTCTTGACTGAGGCAAAGCACAAGTAATGTGATAACCCATGGCACATTGAGTTGGCGAATTGAAACAAAATGTGTATCCTTTGTTGAATGTAAAACTGATGATCTGTGCTCTAAACTTTCACCTATTTCATACACAATAAAAGGCGAAAAACAGTCGTTTCGGGGCCAGGGGATATGCTAGACCAGTTAAGTTTAAGATAGGCAGGTCAATTCAGGTGGTAATGGTGTCTGTGGTTTTGGAATTCCAAGGGGATAATTGTAATATTTCTTTGATTATACAGAATGATTTCAGGAATCCATTATGACTAAGTTGGAAAAAGATTGAAAGCTCACTTAGGAGAAAAGGTCAAGAACATCTCACCAAGGATATTTCCCCCTTAATCACAGCAAGGCACCTACTTTGAAGTTAACAAGAGCTGTTCTATAAAAATATTAGGAAACCATACTCCATCCACCCAATAGTTCTGATCTTCTTGTTGGATCCCCTTTCCCTGTCTCCAACTCAAAGAATATGTAAAAGGAACATGGTTTGAGTTCCTTGAGGCTACCCCAAACTACCATTTTGACATGGTACAATTTTTTTAAGTAGCATTCTTTAGGAAAGGACTGGTGAGATGGAGAAATGAACTTCAAACATGTGTCAGCCTAGATAGAGGTTATCTCAGAAATAATAACTTCATTTTCTGGTTCTTTAGATTAATAAAGTTTTCTACAATTGTCAATACTTTCTGATTTCTTTTTTTATGACTTTTAAGCTCTATGAAAGCAGGATATGTGATGATCTAATTCATTAAATATTTTTCACTTGACAAATGACATGATTTCCACAGTTGGGGCTGAATCAAGACTGCAGCACTATTTTACACTGACTTCTATGTTGTATGAATTGACTGGTAGTGACTTATTGTGTTTTTCAGTGTAGAGGCAAATTCAAACAGTGAGGCTTAGCAACATATTGAAAAGTAAAAAAAAGAAACACTTCACAAATAAATTATCATGATTTTTCAATTGTTGAATGCCTTGTGCATCTTATAAGACATTTCATATGGTTTATCTAATGAGTGTTTACAACAGTGACATAAATATCACTGTTAACTAAGGCTGAATGGGGTTTAAATTGTACTATAATATTACATGGCAAAAAACTAAATCAAGGAATAGGTTGACATATATGAAAGTCACTTTATAACCTACGAAGTTACCTCTGCTTGGGAATAATGGGCTCATATTTTCATCTCAAAGAGTTAAATGTCATAGAAATTTAGTTTCATAATCAGGTTGTGAATTTCTGACCAACGAAGAGTATATATTCATTCATGTCTCTTATTGCTTCTCCTCAAAGGTACACTACTTATTTTTTATCTCCTCTTGAGAAGCTCATGGTTGACATTTTGGAATGAAGTGAAAAATGAATGAGAAATTAGAAAACCAGTGAACACAGAGTAATTAAGGAGTCAGTATAGGGTCAGTTTGCTGTTCTGAAATTTCTTCAATTTTCTAGTCAGATAGCTGAAACTAGTTTAGTGAAATCCACATCGCAGCCATCATTAATGAACAAAACTATCCTGAGAAATCCCTTCTATTTTCACTTTCTTTCAGAGACTATATTTTCATAGGGATATCCTAATGATGTAAAGACTTGGCATTAGACAGAAGGCTGTGTTGGTCACTTATCTCTGAAAAACCACTGAAGAAAAGAATCCCCTTTAATTATAAGATCCTTGCTACTATGGGGAACTATAGCTCAATTCTGAAGATGTGCAATAGAAAAAAAATATCCATTTACTGAAGCCTGAGTCAAGCATTATACTAGGACTTATGTGCATATTCACTCATCTTAGTTTGTTAGTAGCACATTATATTTCCATTTTACAGGGCATAAAGCAGAAGTGCAGTGAAGATAAATGGATTGTTCAAACAAGCTCCCATTCAGCCCATATGCGATATAAGTGAAAACCACACTTATATCTGTGTGATTTCTTTTCCATTGCACAATATAAAATAAATACTTGGTGGATTAGAAATAAAAGAAGAAAGAGAGAGGAAGCAGTGAAGAGAGGACAAATAAATCTGATCCACTGATAGGCTGTGTTTTATTTGTCCTTCGGTCTGTGCTTTCATTTTTGCCCCATATTTCATATTCATCAGCTGCTGTACTAACAAATATGGATTTAAAATGCTCCTATAATGTTTGACTTATTCAGTGACTTCATCATTAAAAGGACACTGGGGAGGAAGGCAAGGATGGAGTCCTCCAAGATCCATTACCACGTGCAAACTGCCCTTTCCCCCATCTCTCTCTTGAAATATCACCATCCATTCAGTTTTATGCTGTCACAGTAGCAATAAAGCAGCTCTCTCGAAGATGCGTGGAAGAATCCATCATTCTTTACTAAGGCAAAGGATTTAAAATATAGGACCCAAAGGAAGAGGCATCAGTTTGGCAACTTTAAGCTCAGAGAGGACATAAATATGTAGTTATAATAGTTATACATGTTTTCACAGAGATTTTAAATTATCATGCCAGCTTTAAAAGGAGGAATATACTATTATTTGATCACTCTGTTAACCAAGTTAGTTTGAACCTAGGGAGGAGAAAATATCATCCAGAAAGAAACTCCCTGCAGTTGTGTTAAGTAAGGAGGGATTTTTGAAAGTCTGAGAAGACTGCATATGGTCATGGAAGAAAAAGTCAAGGTTGAAATTATCTGATTATACTTCATACCATATGCAGTCTTAGTATTATTATCTATTATAACAGTGAGGCAAACATGATATTTCACTTAAAATAAGGAAGCAATTACTATTGCTTGTACTTTGTAAATGCTAACATTTCTAGAGATGTTAGGAAAAGAAGTGGACTTAGGGAGGGCCAAGGCAAGGAAGAAGAGGAAACTTTCTATCCATCTGTTTGTATTTCTGCTGTTGCTTGGAAATCCATCTGCCTATATTGCTTCTTTTCCTAAGAATAATCAGAAAGAACACCTATATTGTACTTATGCTCTGAAAGATTTTGTTCAGTACCTTGAAGAAGGAAATTCTTATTTTAATAGGCAGAGTATAGTATAGGTGAGAGGCCCTCAAACTTTATCTTCTTTCATAATTTCCCTGAGGATTTATGAAAACATCTGCCATTGAGCCCAACCACTCATAACTTAGCAAGTTTGAGTAGAGGCTGAAACTTTATATTTATTACAAGTTCATACATGACACTGATGATCCAATATGCATCCTTGCTGAAAGTGTAATTTACATAACAGATTCTGACATTAGACAGAGCTAGGTTGCTCTTCCATCTAATCCTTCTGCATGATCCTGGAAAAATTACTTATTCCATATAAATCTCAATATACTTGATGATAAAATGGGCCTAGTTCATAATGTTAAGATACTTAACAGAAACTTCTGATCACTAGAATTGATAATTAGTAAATAATGTGTGCTACCTAGTGTTAAATAATATTTTGTTGCCTTCCCTGTCAAAGCGTTGCTTAGCATCTAGTCACCAATGCAGGGAAAGGTTAAGAAGAAGCAGGGTTTAGTAACAGGTTTTATTTTCATTTAAGTAACATAATTGGTATGGTAGATATGCAATTGTCAATTTAAGTATTAAGCATGTAGGGGTGTAGTCTAGCCTGTCAATCAGATCATAGTCAATAAGACCTCTGTGTGGGCATGGCCTTCTAAAAATTTGGGAAAGCCTGATTTTCCTCCATGGAGGAGGGAGACACTTTCTCTTTTTTGCTCATTGCCTTTGCAATAACCCTGAGGAGAAGTCACATGAACCTACATTGATGCATCCAGAAGCCTGGACCTGGAGAAACCATGTGACAATCTCTGTCAGTGCTGATATGCTTACAATGCCACTGTATTTACAAGAATTCCCACCTGTGAACCTGTAATCTCCCTTCATTCAGCATCATTGCATATGTTTTGTGAGTCTGAAGAGGACATTATAGATTTTTGTAAGACATATGAACTGGTATCTGATTTATGGACTTGATCTGGACTGGGATGGGATGTTCTCTCAAAGTTCAATTGTTCTTGTATATAAAGCTCTCCCTTATATACATATGAGTGTCTCCATGAATTTGTTTCTCTTGTCTACCCAGACTAACACAATGGGTTTTGTTTGCAGCAGTATTGACTCTAATAATGAAAAATAAAACTTTCTTTTAGGGCACAAGTGTTAACTCAAAGCTCTTTTATATGCCACTTAAGCTATGACTCCGGAGTTGTGAGCCTATCTCTTTTTGATACTACTTTTCTTTCTGTAGGGAAAACTAATCAATTAGATTTTCTATACTTCTCATTCTGACAAAATTGCATAAAATTGCATAACAATATCAAGTATATAATCACCCATAGTCTCATTTCTCATCAACATGTGATGTATTAGTAGTGGTATGTTGCATATTGATATTTCCATTTCATGTCATAAATTAGTGAGAGTTATTGATTAATATGGCCCTTCTAGTCATAATTCTTTATGCAAACTCTTTTAATTCAGACTCTAGGCTTGTGACTATAATCCCATTTTGGAGAGAGTTTTGTGCGGTGTTAATGGACAGGATGAAGGTGGAGTTAAGTACTGACTTTGGTAGAGGGTGTGAGCTATGTCACACACTGTTTCTTTGGGGGGGGGCATCACTGCCTCTGGTGGTCGTGGGTGCTACTCAGTGCTGCTGCTGAGAGCGGCTGCTGGATTTGAACCACCAAGCCCGCAGTTCCGCACTCAATGACTTACGCCACCGAGGCTCAGCCCAGACACTGTTTCTTTGGTGGTATGGCCTCCTAATAGAGAAAAGCCACAGTTCCAAGAAAAGAGAGTCTTCCATGTATGTGTTAGTCCGGGTAGACTGGAGAAACAAATGCATAGACAGGCATATGGATAAAAAGGATAAAAAGTCACCCCGTGGCCTCTCTGACCCCAGAGGTTTGACTCCATCAAGACAAGCCCATGTTGGCACTTCTCTGGCTCCTCCATTCTCCAGGAATCAGGATCGATCAGCATGCTGTCATCTTGTCTTGTCAGTAGTTTGTTGTCTCAAAGACTGAGTTAAGTCTCTCTACTACAACTGGGGAAATACCGGGAAACTTCCCAGAATTCTCAGGAGAAAGCTATGCCCACACAGAGGCCTCATTGGGTATCTCCAGAGTAACAGGTTAGACTCCACCCCTAAAATCCCCCATCATGAAATTGACACAAGAGTATATGTGACACATGACAGCCACAATGTATAAGAGTTATCTCAGATACAAAGAGAAAGCTGGAAGCCATCAGAACAGAAAGTTTGAGATCTGTTTCTGAAGTGGTGATCAAAACCAGAGGAGATAAAGATTGTGGTGTGGAGAATGTAGGACCGAGCAAAGGCATCAGACTGAGACCAAAGACCAAGACAAGGAAACCATGACATGAGGAATAGTACCAAGACTATGGACAGTCTTGGTCACCAAGATTGTGAAACAATGACAGGTAGACTACTTGATTCACAGAGTTTAATGCCAAGTGTCTACGTGGCTGAGAGGCTGAATACTGAAGAGACTTGGCTGCTAGATATGGAGATATGTAAATATGAACCAGTGATTATATCTTTAATATTTTCTGATGGTGATTTGCAGTCACCTGCTTACTCCTCTAATGCAATCACTTAATTTTGAGTATTGTATATGAGTCCTGTGTGACCACTACAATGGATCATCAGATTCAGAATAGATGGAGAGTGCTTTGGAAGGAATGTTGGTGTCAGGATATGGAAAAGGAAGGTGGCTACTGGAAGCATGTCTGACCCTGCCTTATGGCGATAGGGAAGACAGAAGAGATTATATACACATCTCCTCTCATGTAATTAGCAACATCCACTTTATTAATGGCGGTGGTAACTCAGTACCTTCATTCCTAATTAAACTTGAGAACCAATTTTGTTTATAAGTGTTCTTGATAATGAGTGTATTAGACTATGTTCTAGAGTGTAGTAAAACCAGTTCTACAGTGGAGTAAAACCATAAAAGCTTATATATGCATGCACACATACAACTATATATCTATTTTGTGTAAGAGAGGATATGTGTGCACAAAAATGTGTACATATGTACATGGGGGAGGAGAGAGAGACAGAAATAGAGCTAGATCAAGGAATTTGATCATAAGCTTGTAGAAGGTAGGTAGCATTAGGCTGAAGGCTTCTCCTGACTAAGATAATTGCAGAATCTGGAAAAGCCAAGATCAGCAAGCAGGACAGAACTCTGCTAACTCATGGGCTGCAGAGGCTAATGAATGCTAAGATCAGGATGTAGTACAGCTGGCTGGAGTCTAAAGAGTCATATAATGGTGAACTAGATAGAGGATACACATAATGGATACATCCTTAAGGGTTTGCCAAAAATTTCATGTATATATTGGGTGTAGACCACATCCACTAGCAGCATTCCTTTTCAACTGATTGGCTCCTCATACCAGATCTCATTATGGACATGATGGCGTTGTTTCATTTCTGCCAAAATGCAAAGTACCTTCCAAATCACTGACAATCCTGGCCTAGGCAAATTGATATATAAACTTAAACATTACAGTTCTCATTGTGAACGAGTGCTGTCTGACTCATAAAATCATAAAAATAAACATGCACAGCAGCACTCAACCTTTAAAGTGGAGTCATGTGCAAGAGATTGGATGAGCAAGAATGCAACACAAAAATAAGTTGTATGGGAAAGCATTCAAACACCGTGGTCTCTACGCCTATCACCATACATTTCCTTTTCCAGTCTCCACCTACAGCCTCATGAAATGTTCCTGACTGAGGAAGAGAAAACTTGTACTTGATTGACAAAGAGTTCTACATGCCATTCAGACAGCACTTGAAAGTGGACAGCCGCGCTACACACCATTTCCTGGATTTTCCTCAATAACAGTAATGAACAGAAATACTTCCAATGGTCAGAAATTGCATCTGAGTATTAACTTTACTTAAATGTAGAAATGGATGGACGTGAAATTTCATACTGATTATATACTGGCTCCTGAGTCAATGCTTTGGATGAAATATAAGGGACTTGGAAGGAACTTGATTGTAAAATTGATGACAAGTAGATATATAGAAGAGATATAAGGATAAATCCCTCTTGGTGGGCAAAGTAGATGAGGATAACTGCATCTCATGTGTATCCTCACCCAAGGAAGACGACCACAGAATAGGATTTTAATAAGCAAATGGATAGGTTGACATATTCTGGTTCTCTGCAAACAAGTCAGCCTCCTTCCCCAGCCAATCCAGCCATTGGCCCATGAGCTCATGAACAAAGTGGCCATGGTAGTAGTTATGGAATTATGCATTGGCTAGGCAGAAAAGACTTCCATGTACCAGAGTTGACAGAACTATAGTCAGTGCTTTGCACTCAATGCGTCAGAGGTCACAGCAGCCCAATTTCAACATGAGTATTAATGACCAAGGTCTTTTCGGAATGAAGATTTGTGTTACCTCACCAAGCGAGGACCCAAACTAGCTGAAGTGTTTGCTAAAGGCAAGATAATAGCAATGGGCAGAGGAAGGAAGTACTTATATACCAGCCATACCCATGTGACCAAGTGCAATAGGAGAGACTCGTGCTAGTTGCATAATCTGTAGTCAGCTTGAAAGGATTTCCAGTGAAGGAGTGGAGTCTAGTCTATCAATCTTGGTAGACCAAATAAGGCCTCTGCGAGAACATGCCCTTTCCCCAAGGATTCTGGGAATTGTTTCCTTTCCTCTCTGCTCAGTTCCTTGGAGACTTTCTGCTGAGACTCAAGACTCACTCCCAGAAAGTTGCTCTGCTGCCAAGACACAAGGCTCTCTGCGACCTCTTCCTCACTTGGCTGTTCTACCTCGACCTGTTTATCAGGTGACACGAAAAGCCTCCAATTCTGAGTGGGGCCTGGAACAAGAAAAGGCTCTGCAACAGGCTCAGGCTGCCGTGTGAGCTGCTTTGCCACTGGGACCATATGATCCAGCTGTTGGCCTCTTACTGGGCTTTGGTGGAGACCGAACGCCTCACTTTGGGCCACCAGGTCACCAGGAGGCCTGAACTACCCATCGTGAACTGGGTATTGTTTGACCCACAGAGTCATAAAGTTGGACGTGCACAGCAACACTCCATTGTTAAATGGAAGCGGTACATATGAGATCGGGCCAGAGCAGGACCAGAGGGTACAAGTAAACTGCATGAGGAAGTGGCCCAAATGCCCACCGTCCCCACTCCAATCACATTACCTTCTCTTTCCAAATCTGCACCTACGGCCTCCTGGGGAGTTCCTTATGTTAATTTGACAAAAGAACAGAAAAGTCATGCTTGGTTCACGGATGGCTCTGCACGATATGCAGGTGCCACTCGGAAGTGGACAGCAGCGGCGCTACAGCCCCTTTCTGGGGTCTCCCTGAAAGATAGTGGTGGAGGAAAATCCTCCCAATGGGCAAAACTCTGAGCAGTGCACCTGGCCGTTCAGTTCGCCTACAAGGAAAAGTGGCCAGATGTGAGACTGTACACTGATTCATGGGTTGTGGCTAATGGCTTGGCTGGATGATCAAGGTCTTGGAAGGAACATGATTGGAGAATTGGTGACAAGAAGGTGTGGGGAAGAGATATGTGGATGGATCTCCCTGAATGGGCCAAAAAAGTAAATGTAATTGTGTCTCATGTAAATGCTCATCAAAAGATTACTTCTGAAGAGGAGGGCTTTAACAATCAAGTAGATAAGATGACAGTGTCCTGGGAACTGGAGGAGGCACAGGAGACCCCTGCCGGTGCTGAAATGCTTCTACAATTTGGTATCATTGCATGTGTTTTGTGAGTCTGAAGAGGACTTTATAGACTGGTTTCAAGTATATGGGTTAATATCGGATATTTGGAATTGATCAGGGTTGGGCTAGATGTTTTCTCAATATTCAATTGCTCTTGTATCTACACCTCTTTTCTTTTTTTGGGGGGGGGCGGCATCACTGCCCTCTGATGGTGGTGGGAGCTATCCAGCCTTGATTCCGGAGAACTGCTGCTGGATTTTAACTGCCAAGCCAATGGGCCGCAGTCCCACACTCAACCACTATGCTGCCAGGGCTGAGCCCACACCTCTTTCCTATGTACATATGTGTCTCTAAATTTGTTTCTCTAGTCTACCCAGATTAACACAAGACTGCAAATGTTATGGGTACTTATCCTTGATATGTTTATTTCATATATAAAGATATAAATAGAGATAATGTTTTTGTTGATAATTGTATAATGCTAGATTCAAGTATGGTTTTATAATTGTTTTATTTAGAGATTATGTAAAGAAATATTTATAGGTGCCAAGTTGACGAGACATGAGCTGAAATGGTAATGCTTTATGTCAACTTGACTGGCACATGGTTCTCCCATTGATATGGTCTAAGGTAACGTAAACAACTCCATTTGTTATCTATTTAACCATTTCAGTCTTCCCCTTGTCAAGGCATAGAACTAAGCAACATTGCATTCTGTTATATCTGGATTTCTATGAGTTGTACCAGTTCTATAAGCCCCCCCCAAAAATCAAGGTGCTCATGAGTGCAATACTTTTCAAGAGATATTCTTCTGACAACCTTCAGAAAAACGACCAAATCAATCTTAGAAGAAATATAACTAGTATGGTTTTTACTCAGAAAGATAAATGAAGCTATTATTTTGCTTTCTTTGGGCATGCTACCAGAAACCAAAATGCTAGAACAATTAGGCAAAGTAGTAGGTCAGTGAAAACAGAGGAAATCTCATTGAGATGGATTGATCTAATATTCATATAATAAGCTGCAACATACCACTGATCACCAAGTTAGCATAGGAACAGACAACATTTTACTCTATTGCACATAAAGTTGTAAAGCTTTGTGGTGCTAACCAAAAGGTTGGTGGTTTAAAACCACCAGCCACTCCAGGAGAGAAAAAGGAGACTGTATTCTCCTGTAAAGATGTAAAATCTTAGGAATCTAAAGGTTCGCTAGGCATTGGAATTGAAATGATGACAGTGGGTTTGTGTGAACACATAGGGTTGATATGAATTAAGACTTACTCAGTGGCAAGTAAACAACAAAGAAAATAGAAAATCACATCCTAAGGACTAGTTTCCTTGTTTGAAGTATTCTTACAGATGTTTTCAGCTACTCTCTGCTTCAAAAGAGTTGTTACTTTATGTTAATCACACTTCTTACATTTCAATACCCACCACATTGCCTTCTTGAGTCTAATGGATTAGACTCCATAAGAAGTGTTCTTATATTAAATCTCCTTA
This sequence comes from Nesogale talazaci, assembly GCA_004026705.1. NCBI lineage: Eukaryota > Metazoa > Chordata > Mammalia > Afrosoricida > Tenrecidae > Nesogale > Nesogale talazaci. The sequence goes on from PVJH01010950.1 coordinate 34,293, forward strand.
GAATCTCAAATCATCAGCATGAAATGAACATTTACCCCATTGTAGAGATGAAACAGCAGGAGCTCAAATAGTCAGTTTGCCTAAACTGACTATTAAGCTATTAAATTTCATGATTATAGCCAGGTGCTACAATGCAACATAGCAATGGCAGCTTTTTAAAATAGACATAATTTTTATTCCTCCAAATCCTTTTAAATATTTGCAAAATGTTTTCCAACAGAATACAATGAAAACCAAGTGTCTGCAGAAGAGATGAGAGAACTTATTTTTGACCATGTGCATGAAGTTGAGTCTATTGTCTTTCCCTAGGAAGGAATTAAGAAGCATTAGAGAAAAGGGCCTTTGATTTAGCCCATGTTTAATTATGTCTAAAGAAATAGTTCTGGAAATTATTGAGCTTTCATTAAATTGACCTGCTTACTTTCTTAGATGTTTGATTGCCCTCACAATTTTTCAACGTTGCCTTACCATTTACAATATTGGATATAAAAGTAAAAAAAAAATTATGGAACAATAAAAATGTTCTAATAAAATGAAGGTGTTAAATCCTTTCAAGTGGCATCCCAGAAGTTATTCTATGATTCTATATTCTATGATTCTGTGATGTGAATGCTTCACGTCAACACAATGGGTCCAAGTAAGGAAACATGGTCCTAGTTCTGAAGTAATACTGAGGTTTACTTCTAAAATATAAACCAAATAGACTCTTGCATATTTAGACATATAGGAAAGGCATAGAATGCTGATTGTGAAGTTAAAGCAAGATGCTCCAATGTGCAGACCAGTCTTCGACATTTCCATTATGTATCTCCACATTGCTGCTTTACTTTCAAGACCATCTCCAGGCACTCTGTGGAAGGATGTTGGATGTTTGGGGGAACAAACTGATTTATGGAAATAAGTCTCTGCAAATACACTTGGTACAGACTTACCTGTCATAGACAATTGAACAGCTTTAGGAAGGCTTTCAGATTTGTCACAGTCTTTATGGCATTTCTCTTTAATATGGCATCTCAAAAAGTAAGATGTTTAGCTAAGGTTGCTAATTCTTTCAAACTCTAATCATTTAAGCTGTCTAGCCCTGTTCAGGGTAATTATTTCTATCCATTATCCATCATGTTAAGAAATGACAGCTCAGGGACAAAGAGACTTTTCAAGTAAATGCTTTAAGACAGTGTTTTAGTTTGCCGGCACTGGCCAATGTTAATTAAATTATATAAACAATGACTCATGGTATAAATATAGCACAAAAAAGCTCAAAGAGAAAAAAGAAACAGTTCAATAACTTTAAAAACTATTTATTCTTTGCAAAGAGAAAGTAAAGGGAGAACTATATCCTTTCAGTTTTATATTTTTCTTCCTATAATGTAGGCACTGTCAAAATGCATTATATCAGGAAATCTTGTTTGTAAAATTAGCAGGTGAAAAAAATGAGCATTTCTTTAGTGGTATAGAAATGATTTTTTAAAGATAGAAAGGTAAAATTCTTTGATAGCCCTGGCTTTATGAATCAGGTCCCTGTTCACTTGAGGAATTAGTAATATATCCCACTGAATAGGATGTATAAATATGAATAGTTCTACCAATATTTTTAAATTCATACCAAGGATGGCTGACAAAGTTCTATGAAAAATTTGAAAGTTATATTTTGCTTGGAAATTATTGTTCTCTAAAATGGATAATAATATTAGAGCCAGTGGCCTTATTTAAAAATGTGAAACAACCTTTGCCTATTTTCCCTATTCTGAAGAGAAACACGCATGACTGCTACCCCACATTCTTTAATTTGCTTTATAATCAACATCTTTTCAGCCTGGAAATTCAAAACTGATGATGGCTCAATTGACACCTATAAAAAGGAAATGAACGTCCAGGTTACTCTTGCTATGTATTTTCATCTGTAATTTTGCCATGCACAGTTGAGCCAAAGGAAGAATTAACCTTCACAAACTAACAGGCCACAGACAGCTACAGTATGAATATGTACTAATTTATCAGACTTAGGTAAAACAATTTTCAAGATCACAGAGGTGAGAAGAAAGGAACCTGTGATATAGTGGGTCATCAGGATATCATTGGGCTTCTTATCACAAGGTCAGAAGTTTTAAGTCAGTATCTGCTCTAATGAGAAAGATGAGGCTCTTATACTTACCTGGCAGGGAAGATACCGTGATCACGAAGGTGGTTTTCCCAGGGCACGACCTATCCATTGCACTCCAGATGTTCTGACCACTGAGATTTCCCCAAATGTGGGAAACTCGACTGCATAATTTGTGGTAGTGGGGGACTGCGTTTGTGCTCTCCTCTGAAAAAAAAGAAAAACAAAAAATAAGAGAAAGTTGAGGCTTTTTGCTTCTGTAAAAAGTACAATCTCAGAAGCCCAAAGAGGAAGTTCAACTCTGTCATATAGGGTAACTATGACGTTTTAATCCAGTTCATGGTATTAAGTTTGGTTTGGGTAGGAGAGATCACAAGAAATATCTTTCCATGACTTAATCCAGTTCATGGTATTAAGTTTGGTTTGGGTAGGAGAGATCACAAGAAATCTCTTTCCATGACTCAAAGACTGTGATAGGTGCTCGGCCATCAAGAACCCTGAGTGGGGAAATATGTATAAAAGCTATGAACTGAAATAAAATGAGTTAAAATTGGATCACTGTAGGATTCAAGTATAACTGGAGTAGTGCCCACAGGTGCAATTCTTGAGTAACTAATAGGCTTGGAAAGAGCATGAAGTCTAAAGGAAGAGAAAATAAAGATTCACAGTGATATATAAATGTTGGAGTGGAAGGGTGATTAATATAATTCCATGTCTGTCATTCAGATTTTCCATGGGCCCAATCACCATTGATTTATCTTTGAATCATGTAAAACAATAAATAGCAAATAAGTAAATAGTCCAACAAATTAATTTCTCTACAGAAAAATATGAGCAGCAGCTCTTGCAGTCAGAGATCATTGCAGTGACAATAGCAATGATTAAAGTTAGAGGCATCGATGCCAAAGTTATCATCCTCTAGAGTCAGCAACATTAGCCTAGATGCCCACAAGTAAAGGGAGCTGAGCAGACACTGGTAGAAAGTCGCAGTGTGTTCAAGCACATACTTGGATAATATTCTTGATGGACCATTAAAAAATAACTCTGGGCTGAGCCCTGATGGCGTAGTGGTTGTGCGAGGGACTGTGGCCCACTGGGATGGAGGTTCAATTCCAGCAGAGGCTCCACAGGAGCAAAGGCTGGGCCTCCTACTCCCATCACCAGAGGGCAGTGATTGCCCCCCCCCCAAAAAAAATAACACTAGCCAATTTTCTGTGAATTTACCATTTCAAAATCATTCCTTCATTCTACTTCTCACCTTCTTTAAGACCCTCACCTGCCTTAAGGAGGACAGTATATGAAAGAGCAGCTATGGTGTTTTATGTTTTGTTCTACAGATGACTACATTTTATTTTATTTTCCCCCTGCCCAAGATTGCATTTCAAATAAAGAAAATACTCTAGATGAGTGTATCTGTACATTCGCTGGGTAACTGTTGGTATTTGAAGATAATCTTAGGAACATCATGGAGAAATATGGTGTAGCAGTTATACATAATCTCCTGTCAATTTGTGAAGGGGTAGAGTTTACCCTATCGATCAGTCCATAATCAATGAGACCTCCTTGTGGCCATGGCCTTCTCCTGAGTATTCTGGGAACTCCTGTATTCCTCCCAGGAGGCAGGAGGCACTCTCTGCATCAGATACCCCATGATAAGAAACATGGAGCGTCACTAGAGTCTAGGAACTAGAGGAGGCATGTGGACACCCATGCCAGCACTGAGATGCTTCCATAGCCACTGGATCCACAAGACTTTTACCCCCGGCCTGTGTTCTTCCTGCATTCAACAACATTGTATGTGCTTTGTAAGTCTGAATAGGAATTTATAAATTGGTAGCAAACATAAGGGCTAATATTGGACTTAAGGACTTGAACTAGACTAGGCTAGAATGTTTTCTCAATATTCAACTGCTCTTGTATATAAAGCTCTCTTTCATACATATATGAGTGTCTCCCTGGATTTGTTTATCTATTATATGCAGATTAACACATGCAACCCTAGTGATTTGAAAATTTTAAATTGCTTAATAAGAATAAAAAGAGTCTTAAGATCAAAATTATGCCCATGGTGAACTAAAGAGATTCTTGGCAGGGGAACTTTGCTCAAGAAAGGCTTATTTTATTGTATAAATTTAATCTAAGTGACAGAATGCCAAGATTAAAATATGGGTTAGACTTAAAACATGCTTAATTTTGGACGGCAGTTTTTTTTTAACAATAAAATCAGATGCATAAAGTCCTCAGAGACCTGACCGTGATGCTGAATTAATAGTCAATGAGGGAAAAATGATAAGATTAGTATTTTAAAAGTGCAAGTTTAGATAGGATAATGATATATGTTAAAATAGCGTAAATGCATTGTTTGTTGTATTCTTAATTTTAAATTGAGTTTATTTCACAATATAAGAAAATAAGTTATCCAATTGCATTTCCAAATATTTTGAGATTAGTATTTTCTGTGACAATAATATAGCCAGTTTAAGTTTCTGTCTTTTTGGCATGTTAATCAGTTGTTTCATGGTAAATAAAAGTAGAACAAAGTATGCAACTAAATTTTGACTGAAGCGCATCCAACAAGGGTTCCAGCATTAAATTGCCATCTACATTCTTCTGGCCCTTGCACTTTGGCAAGCATGACTTCCTTTTCTAGGGACTGATGTCTCCTGATAATATGTTTAAAGCAGGTGCAAAGAAGACTACTTCTTCTCTTCTAAGGAGACTTTTGGTTGTGCCTTTTCCAGAAAACATTTGCCTGTTCTTTTGCAGTCCATTGTATTTTTTTAGCCATTTTATTGGGGGTTTATACAACTCATCATAATCCATACATCCATCCATTGTATGCAAAGCACCTTTGTACATTTGTTGCCATTGTCATTCTCAAAACATTTTCTTTCTATTTAAGCCCTTCAGATTAGTGCCTCATATTTCCCCTCCCTCATAAACCCTTAAAAATTTATAAATTATTATTATTTTGTCATATCATACACTGTCTGATGTCTCCCTTCACCCACTTCCCTGTTGTCTGTACCCCAGGGAGGAGTTTATTTATAGATCCTTATAATGGGTTCTTCCTTTCTACTCCACCTTCCCTCCACCCTCCAGGTATTGCCCTCTCACCACTGGTCCTGAAGGGATCGTCTGTCCTAGATTCCCCATGTTTCTGGTTCCTATCTGTACCAGTGTACATCCTCTGATCTATCTGAATTTGTAAGGTAGAATTATAGTGGGGCTGAGGAGGCATTTAAGAATTAGAGGAAAGTTGCATATTTCATTGTTGCTACACTGTACCCTCACTGACTTGTCTCCTGCCTGTGACCCTTCTGTAAGGGGATGTCACTTCATCTACAGATGGGCTTTGGGTCCCCAGTCTGTACTCCCCCTCATTTATAATGATATAGTCTTTAGTTCTTGATGTCTGATAACTAATCCCTTTGACACCTCATGGTCACATAAGCTGGTGTGCTTCTTCCATGTGGACTTTGTAGCTTCTGAGCTAGTTGATTGCTTCTTTACTTCCAAATCTTTAAGACCCCAGACACTGTATCTTTTGATAGCCAGACACCATCTGCTTTCTCTTCCTCTTCCAATATTTGCTCTCATGTGCTCTGGTCAGACTTGTCCCTCTCCCCAAGCTTCAGCTTCAGTGCCGTCCTCCAAAGCAAACTCCCCTGGGGGCAGGGCCAACTGTCCACTTAGTTGGGATTGGGATTGGGTCTTCAGACCCTCCACTGGCTTCCTGCTCCTTGCAGTCACATTGCATTCACATCCTGGAACACTGGGTTTAAGTCTGTTCCCTCCTTCCCTGTGGAGATATAAACAATACGCTCCCCCTTCGGTGGGTTAGTGCCCCATTCACCCACTATGCATAACCAACCACCCCACCCTGCTTCAGTTGGCTACTATATGTAGCCTTGAATTTGGTCTGGCCCCTGCCATACTACCTAGGCTTCAACCCATGAATTAAGATATACAGTAGCTTTTTTCTTATATCCCTTTTAAATTTTTGTTCTTTAGGCTTAGCTCAGCAGACTCATGTGGTACTTGTCTTTTTGCACTTGACTTGCTTTACTCAGCAAAAGTTCCTCGAGTTCTTCCCATGCAGTGATGTGCTTCATGTGTTCATCATTGCTTTTCAGCAATGCATAGTACTTCATTATGTGATGGTACCACAGTTTTTGAATGCATTCATCAGTTGATTGAAATGTGGGTTGTTTCCAACTCCTTGTAATTGTGTACTGTGCTATGATGAACATTGGAGCACAGATGTTTGGCCATTGGTTGTTTCTTGACTCTTCTGGGTATACGCCCAGTAGGGGGATTGAGTCATATGGTAAGTCCATTTCCATCTGTTATAGATATCATCAAATCAGTTTCCACAGTGACTGTCTCCCCACAGCCTCTCCAACACTTGTTCCTTTCTGATTTTTTGAATTGGCTACCTGTGAGGGTGTTAGGTTGTATCTCATTGGTGTTTTAAGTTCCAGTTCTCTTATGGCTAGTGATCAGGAACATTTTCTCATATGTTTATTAGCCATTCAGATTTCTGCCACTGTGAAACTTATGTTCAGGTCCTTTGCCCACATCCTCAACGGACAGTTAGTTTTGCTCTTTTAGGAAGCTATCAGGGTATTAGAGATTTTAGTAATAAGGCATTTGTCCGATATGTCATTGCTAAAGATGTTTTCCCAGTCTGTGGGCTCTCTTACTAATCTTTTGCTGAATTCTTTCAATGTACACAGGTGTTTTATCTTCAATATATCCCACTTGTCAATTTGTGCCTTCTCTGTGTTTGTGTCCTTCCCTATTTCTGATAGCCTATGTATTCCCTGTACCAAAGTTCTCAGGTTGGTCCCAATTCCCTCATTCATGGTCCTACTAGTTTGGAGTTTTACCTCAAAGTCTATGATCCACCTTGAATTTATTCTCGTGAATGAAGTGAGATAAGGGTCTTGCTTTATTTTTCTGAGGTAGATATCCATTTTTTCCAGCACCACTTGTTTAAAAGGGCACCTGCTTCCCATTTGATATTTTGGGAGGCCCTTATCAACGATCAGTTTTCTGTATGCTGATACTTTTATTTCTGGGTTTGCAGTTCTTTTCCATTATCCTGAGTCTCTATCATTATACCAAAACCATGTGATTTTGACCACTGTGGCTGTAATAATATGTGCTATAGTCAGGTAAAGAAAGCCCTCCCATGGTGTCTTTCTTGAGGAGTTATCTGATAATTCTGGCCTTCTTCCCTCTCCATATGAAGTTAGTAATCAGTTTTTCCATTTCTTTGAAGAAAGATGTGGATAACTGTACCTTATATTAACCTTATATAGTTGCATTAACCTTATATAGTACCCTGTGTAGAACTGACGCTTTTACTATATTGAATCTTACTGATTGACAAGCATGGGATGTTCTTTTATTTCTTAAGGTCACTCTAGTTTTCTTGTAATAGTGTTCTGTAATTTTCATTATATAGTTCTCTTGTTCTTTTAGTCAGGTATATCCCTAGATATATCAATTTGTGCTTGGCCATTGTGAAGGATACCACCTTTTTATCTCCTCTTCTGTGTTCTTATCTGAAGTATATAATAGTTCGATAGAATTCTGTTTGTTGATCTTGTATCCTGACACTCTGCCATATTCCTCTATTGCTTCCAGTACTCTCCTTGTGGAGCTTTTGGGGTTTTCCATATATAAAATCATATCATCTGCAAATGATGACAGTTCTATCTCTTCTTTCTCCAGGAGGATACATGTGATGTCTTTTCTTTGCCTTATGCCCAGTATGATATTAAATAAGAATGGGAACAAGGGACTTCCTCTCTGGTCCCCCTTTTCCGTGGGATTGTGTCTGTATTTTCTCCATTGACTACCATGTTGACTGTTTTTTTTCATATATAGCTTGTATTGTCTTGAGAAATTTTTCTTCCAATCCTATGTTCTCAAGTGTCTTAAACAGGAATTGGTGTTGGCTGTTTCAAATACTTTTTCTACATATATTGATATTATCATGTGGTTCTTATAGCTTTTCATGTTAATATGATGGATGAGATGAATGGTCTTTTGTATGTTGAACCATCCCTGCATACTGGGTATGAAATCCATGTGATAGTCATATACTCATGTCAATTTCATGATGGGGAGTGTAAGGTTGGAGTCTAGCCTGTCAATATGGAGATAGCCAATGATACCTTTGTGTAGCCATGGCTTTCTCTGAGAATTCTGGGAAATCCCATGACATTTCCCTCATGGAAGTGAGGGACTATAGATGCTCTACTGACAAGACACAAGACTCAGTCCTTTGGGACACACAATTGACAAGACACGATGACAGCATGCTGATAGACGCTAAGTCCTGGAGGAGCCAGAAGAGAAGCCACATGGGCTTACCCTGATGGAACCAGACCTCTGGAGGTGGAAAAGCCATGAGGAGACTCCTGTCAGTGCTGAGACACTTGGGAGACCAGGGGGAGATCCCTGCCAATACTGAAATGCTTCTACTGCCATTGGATACACAAAACTCTGCCTGTGATTGCCCTGGCATCATTGCATGTGCTTTATGAGTCTGAAGAGGAATAATGGATTGGTATCAGACATATGGGTTAATATCAGACTTATGGACTTGGACTGGATTGGGTTGGGATGCTTTCCCAATGTTCCATTCATCTTTTGTATAAACCTCTCCCTTATATACATATACATGTTTATCAATTTGTTTCTCTAATCTACCCAGACTAACACACCCCACTTGGTCATGGTGAATTATTTGTTTTATACACTTTTATATTCTATTGTCCAGTATTTTATTAAGGATTTTTGCATCAATGTTCATTAGGGATATTGGTCTGTAGTACTCAATTCTTCTGGGATCCTTGCCCAGTTTGGGTATCAGTGTTAGACTAGCTTCATAGAAGGAGTTCGGGAGTTTGCCACCTTTTACTATGTTTTGGAAGAGTTTGTGTAGACACAGTATTAGTTCTTACCTGAATGCTTGGTAAAATTCTTCTGTAAAGCCAATTGGTCCAGATAATTTTTTGTTGGTAATCCCTTGATAACCTTGTCTATTTCTTCTATTCTTATGGATCTGTTGAGATTCTTGACATCCATTGGGGCTAATCTAGGGAGGGAATGTTTTTCCAAGAATTTGCCTATATCTCCCTAGTTATTGAATTCATTGGCATACAGTCCTTCACAGTACTGTGTAATTATCCTTTGAATTTCATTAAGGTCAGTTTTTAATGTGCCCTCTTAAATCCCTCATTCTTGCTATTGAAATGTATTCCCTTCTTGCTTTGGTTAAGTTTTCCAGAGTCAAAAGTTTGTTGATTCTGTTTATCCTTTCAAAGAACCAACTTTTAGCAGCCTTAGTTTTTTCCATTGTTATCTTATTTTCCTTGAATTTCTGCCTTGATTTTTATTAGTTCTTTTCTCTTGCTATTAGTAGGATTGTCTTGCTGACTCTCCTCTAGTGTGGTAAATTTTGTGCCAGCATATCAATTATGAGATATTCTTGCTGTGCCCCATAAGTTTTGGTAATGCTGTGTTTTCATTTTCATTGGCTTCTGGAAATTCTTAATTTCATCTCTTCTGGACCAGTACAGATTCCTTTTACAATAGAGTTCTTCATCCTCCAAATATTTGCTCTTGTTTTCTTCATCTTCCTTTTGTTGATTTCCAGCTTTATGGCACCATGGTCAGAAAGAGAGGGGACTGTATGCTATCAGTGTGCTTAATTTTATGTAGATTTGCCTTTTGTTCCAGAATGTGCTCAATCTTTGAATATGTGGTCTGTGGGCTTCAAAAGAATGTGACTTTTTTCTTTTTGTATTTGGACGAAAAGCTCTGAAGATACCTATAAAGTCATATTGTCCAACTGTAGCGGTTAGATCACTAGCTTCCTCGTTGAATTTCTTTCTTTGTGATTTATCTTTCTCCAAGAGTGGTGTATTGAAGTCATCCACTATACTTGTTGAGGCTGTGATTTCTTTTCTCATCTTTTAGAGTGTGTGTTTGACATATTCAGCGGGTCTCTCATTTGGGGAATATATATTTAAAATGCATAGTGGTTCAATGTCTGTCATTCCCTTGATCATGAGCATTATATAGTGTCTCCCTTTATCTCTTTTTATGGTTTGCACTTTGAGATCAATTTTATCTGAGATTAGGAGTGCTACCCCTGCTTTTTATGAATTGTTGTTTGCTTGGTATTCCTTTCTCCAACCTTTGATTCTCAACCTATTTCTGTCTGTAGTCATGAGATGTATCTCCTGTAGACTGCTGATTGATGGGTTGTGTCTTCTAAGCCTGTCTGCTAGTCTCAGTCTTTTAATGCTGGAATTCAGTCCATTGATATTTAATTTAGGGTTATTATCTCTCTCTGTGCAATATGTGATGTTATCTTACACCTTTTGTGTTGGGTGTTTACTTACCTCCCTTTTGTTTCAGTGTTTTGTGCATGTGTGTATGAGGGTTGATTATTTTTGACTTCTTTCCACCCTTAAGCCATTCCTATCTTCAGGGCTGCTTTCTCTTTGATGCCCTCTGAGTGAGGTTTTTATATGTGGCAGCCTCTTATTTATGCTTGATTAGTGCTGCTTTTCTGCCCATATTGGGTCAGCAAGAATCTTTTGTAGGGCTGGTTTCTTCTAATATTTTCTTTGAACTTTTCTTTGCCTGGGAAAGCTCTTGTCTCTCCATATATCTTGAGAGATAATTTGGCTAGGTAGAGCTTTCCTGGGTTTGTGCTATTTCCCTTCAATTTCGGGAATATATGACTCCACGCTCTCCTCTGCTTCATAGTGTCTGCTGATAGATCTGAGTATATTCTTTTCTTTTTTTGGCTGAGTATATTCTTATATAGGAAACTTTATATGTGATTCTTTGTTTTTCCCAAGCTGCTCTCATGATATTTTCCTTTTCCTCAAAGTTGGATAGTTTAGCTATTATGTGCCATAGTGCCATCTTCTTGGGATTCAGTTTAGCTGGTGTTCTATCCGTGTCCTGAGTGGTTGCCTATATTTCATTCAGTAAGTGGGCAAGTTTTCCTCCAAGACTTCTCTGACAATTGTTGTAGATGACTTCTTTGTTGTGTCTTCCTCCAATTATTCTGATGTTGTTTTTCTTCATAACATCAGGCATAGCTCTTACATTTTCTTTAGTTTCTCTGATGATCTTGTTATATTTTTGTTCACATTTGTTAAAGTCTGTTTGACTATCTTCTAGGTTACTGGTGCAGTTTTCTGCTTCCTCCATTCAATTCATGAAGTCGTTGAGTCTATTGTTGGTTTTTGTGATCTTGTCCATAAGTTCTTGTACTTCCCATTGGAGTTTGGACCTTATCTCCTCTATCATTTATTCCTTTTACTGTATTGTTTCCCTCATATTCTGTATGATTCCAAGCAGCATTCTGAAAATTTCTTTCTGTGGCAGATCAATGTCTGCTGTGTCTATGCTTGTCATTAGATTCAGAATATCTTCTGCCATTGCAGTTTGTTTCTCCTGTCTTTTCATTGAGGTCACTGGTGCTGATTGCTGTTCATGTTGTGTTGTTTTAGAGGAACCAAGTGTCATTTTCCAGGGAGTCAAAGAGCACTGGCTCTCTCTGGGAGACTTGTAAGAATGCATCTTTGAACTTCCTGTGATTATGGAATTGGTCTACTACTTTATCCTCCTGTGGTTTCACTCTTTCCCTGGTCAACCAGTATTCTGTTATTTGGAGGGCAAGTGGGATTGTCCTCTCAGGGAACACTGGTTAGATTGTTGTGGACCCACAAGAATGACACTGTACTGCATGATCTCACTAAAAGCTATGATGTTGCAGCCCAGGGCAGCTTGGGGCAACATAGGGGTGTGCAGGGATGCCCACTGCTAGGGGAGTGCCACAGAGAGCTGGTGGGTTGCTTGCTTTTTTGTAGAGCACCTTGAATGGTGGGCAGAATTCCCCTGATCAGGTAGATTGTTGCAGAGGTTGGCCAGTGATTTCTGCAGCAGCAGGGAACTTTGGCAAGTGTTGGCTGAGCTGCCTCAGGCCATGTGAGACACTAAGGCAGGCATGAGGAAGTTTTCTCAGTCACCTGGGACCATGGAGGACAGAAAGAGCTCCCCCAGCCACACAAGTAGAAATTACCTTAGAAGAATTTGGGAGTGGTGATAGTGAGAGGGTGGAGGGATGGTGGAATAGAAAGGAGGGGGACCAACTTCAGGGATCTACATATAATCTCCCCTCTGGGGTATGGAGAATAGGGAAGTGAGTGAAGGGACATATTGGACAGTGTATGATATGATAAAGTAATAACAATTTGTAAATTATTAAGGGTTCATGGGGGAGTGGGAGGTAGGAGGAAAATATGGGTAACTGGATCTGGGGGCCAAAATGGAGGGAGGATGTTTTGAGAGTGATAATGGCAACAAGTGTGCAAATATGGCCTCCATGCAATTGATGTATTTATGGATCATGAGGGAGGTGTAAACGTCCCCAATAAAATGATTCATTAAAAAAGGAGGGGGAAAGAGGAACTTACATCAAGGACTCAAGTACAAAATATTTGGAAATGAATATGGTAACATGTGTACAAATATGCTTGATACAAATGATGTATTGAATGTTATAAGAGCTGTAAGAGCTTCCCATAAAATTATTTTTTTTTAAAGAATATGGTCAGTTGAATAGCCCCCCTGGTGGAGGGTGATTGATTTTCTCTAGCCTCAGCCTACACTGCACAGGGTAGTGCTTTCCCAGCTGGGTGTACCTGGCGTAATTGCCCTAGGCTAAGGGGAGTGTTCTGGAGGTCCACAATGGCATGTGAGAGAAATTGGAAGAGACCAGGAGGAACAACCTCAAAAAACTAAGCCTGCTGATACTGTGGGGGGATAGAGAGGTGAGAGAGAACTAGTGGAGACAGTGGTGCGGCTAGGGTCAAACCCTTGCTTGCCTTCATGATGGTAAGATGAAAGCTTCTAGACCCTCAAAACCTTGTGGATCTGTGCCTACTTATCTTTAGGATGCTCGTCCTGTGATCTAGCAGTGTTGAATTTCCCTCTTGGTAACTCTCCTGGACTGATTTCTGTGGAGTCCCTCTGGTATGCATTACTCAGTTGCCATCTTCTACAGGTCTTCATTCAATTGCATTTTTGATAGTCTTTGCCAGTACCAAATTCAAATGAATCCATTCTTCACCAGTCTTCCTTATTCAATATCTTTCACATGCATAGGAGCAGTGGTAGAATACAAATAATTTAGCAAATGGTTCACTTCTCTAGTGACCATTTAATATACAAAAAATGATATAGAAAGAAGCAGTTCATTATTTCATACAGTTAATATTTAAATAAAAACAATAGAAGATATACTCAAACTAGATTTTGTTATAAGAAATAATTTTAAGATATTAATGAAAATGAATAAAATCAGACCCAAAACAATAGAACCCTTATTTAATATATTTTATATGGCTTCTTGATTTTTGTCTTATTCACTTGCTCTATTCTTCACTATTATCCAAGCATTATTGGCTGTGGTTCATCTGTAACCCTCTTTTCACTGTAGGAGTTCAATCCCATCCCTTTATAGCAGTGGTTCTCAACCTTCCTAATGCAGCAACCCTTTAATACAGTTCCCCATGTTGTGGTGAGCCCCCCCCCCCCAACAATAAGATTGTTTTCATCACAACTTCATAACTATAATTTTGCTACTGCTATGAATCACGTGACCCCTGGGAAAGGGTCCTTTGATCCCCAAAGGGGTCATGACCTCCAAATTGATAACTGCTGCTCTAGGCCACGCTGCACAGTGAACCCCCTTGATCCAGAAGAGAGCTGTGACATGTGAGAGTGGCAAAGAAGTAACAGCAGCAGAACCAGGAGACAGAGTAGAGGACTTCACAGCCCACAGAGCAAGTACAATTGAATGCTTTGGAATGGGTGACTGGCTTAAGGAATGGAGTTCTTGTAACAATTAAGCAAACTGGGCTTGGTGAATTGCGAAGATAGAGCTAAATGCTTTCAGGCTGAGGTTTACTGGAGTGGAATCTCTCTGAATGCTCAATTTTAGGATCTGGGTTTACTGACCCATAGAGTTTGTGCTGAAAGCCCTCAGGTTCATGTTTATAGAAGATGGCATTATTGATTAGCAGTTCCTGTAGGAACTTTTTAACAAGTCCTGCCTGAACATCTGTATCCTAAGCATTTCTCACTTACATTGTAATCTGTTAACTTTCTTAATAAGCCATAGAAACTGGACCATTGTCTGTGAATCCTGAGTAGCCAATGCAGTAAGTTATGGAATTCAGTAGATTAAAAAATAGAGTGTTTTTTGAGAGAGAACAAAATCCAATAATATTCTGATATTCATGAAGTTCTCACAGGACAATCTGTAACAACATAGCCTTCTAGGTCTGTGGTGACCAAACTTAGTCAACTGAGCCAAATATCAACAAAACAGTGATTGAAATTTCTTTTGAGAGCCAAAATTTTTAAACTTAAAATATATAGGAAGGTACATTGTTATTAACTTAGTAAGGGCATTCCTAACCATCTCAACATACCTTTCTCAATCCTTAGCAATGTCAGGGAGCCAACCCCTTACATATCATCACAGTCCAGTAGGCACAAATGTGCAGTGATAATAAGCAAAGATTATGTTAAAGTCATAGAAAATATGAGAGATAGAAATAATGAAGTCAGGCACGTTTCATGGTAGCATACTCACTTCAGCCCCACTTGGTGGTTCACGTGATGAGAGAAAGGGCAGGAGAAGGAGAGAGCATAGGGAGAGGGAACAGGTCAGAGAGGGAGGTGAGGGAGAGGAGTTGGGGGAGGAGAGGTGACCAAGACAGCTTCTTTATTGCTCACCAAGGCTTATATCTATTTGAGATTGTGATTCCAGGAAGGGGTTGCACTATAGGTTATACAGCAATGAGGGGAATGAAAGGGAGATATGCATGCAGTTGGAAGGGGAGGAATTGGGGTTCCACATGTGACAAGATGGGTGGTCCTCAGATTCATGATGGTGCCCTAACCTTGATTGCCCTTGAGCTGGAGACTTGATTTAGCCAAAACTTTCCAGGGAAGTGACCCATTGTCCTAAAAGCAGGCAGTGAGCACTACCTATTGTGGCAGACAATGATATTAGGATGGCCGGAGTCTTCACGGAGGCTATCTCTAAGCATCTGACCTCCCACCACGTGTTGGCAAACAGTTTCTAATGTATGGCATACCTTTGGGGGAGACTGATCTGCGGAATGG
Source organism: Nesogale talazaci (assembly GCA_004026705.1). Classification (NCBI taxonomy): domain Eukaryota; kingdom Metazoa; phylum Chordata; class Mammalia; order Afrosoricida; family Tenrecidae; genus Nesogale; species Nesogale talazaci. The sequence continues at coordinate 49,630 of PVJH01010950.1, forward strand.
TCTTATTTTAATCCCACAGGACACTACATATTTTTTCATTCCACAACGTTTCCTAAAGTTAACTTAATAAACTTTACCTAAAGTTTTAAGTCTTAGTTAAACTATACGTACATTGAATAAAACTTGATAGTGTAGTTAATAACAAACAATGTTATGAATTGTTAAACTTAAATTCCTTACAATTTACCTTGAAATATACAGAAAATTAAATCATGAGAATTACTGACAAACACTAATGTGAACAATGACTTTGCATTTCCTTGGAAAGTTGTGCAGCAGAAGATCTCTGTACTCACTATTTCAACTAAAATTTCTTTAAATTGGTGATAATTAAAGCTTTAGCTATAATGGAGCTATAATGGAGGTGATAATCTTAATCACCAATTCCATATCTTTACAAATTTCTTCTGGAAATGTCTGTACGCAAAGCATTTCTTGCCCTGTCGAAATTGAGACGATTTTGTTGAGTGGAATATGATATTTTTCAACGCACTTAATTACAGCATTTTCTATATCCTCTCCACATGTTTGACCTTTGAGTGGAAATAATCCTAAAAGTTCTTTTTAGGAACTATCGTTGAAATAAATCTTACAAAAAGTGAAACTTGGGGCTGAGCCCTAGTGTCATAGTGGTTAAGTGCGGGACTGTGGCCCACTGGCTTGGCAGTTCAAATCCAGCAGCAGCTCTCCAGGAGCAAGTCTGAACCTCCCACTCCCCACCAAAGGACAGTGATGCCCCCATGTTAGTCCAGGTAGACTATAGGAACAAATTTCATAGACACGCATATGGATATAAGGAAACGTTTATATACAAAAGGAATGGAACACTGAGAAAGCATCCCAACCCAGTCCAGTTCAAAGTCATAAGTCCGATATTAGCCCAAATGCCTGATACCAGTCTATCATGTCTCCTTCTGAGTCACAAAGTCACAGGGTCAGTGGGTGCAGAATCCCAGCGCTGGCAGGGGTCTCCCCACGGCTCCTCACTTCCAGAGCTCAGGGTTCATCAACAGCATCTAGTGGTGGCAGAAGCAACTCATCGCTGGCAGGGGTCTCCACGTGGCCTCTCCAGCATCAGAGGTCTGGGTCCATCAGGGCCACACCATGTGATTTCTCTGGCTCCTCAGATACTGCCATTTTGTCTTGTCTGTGATTAATCATCTCTGTGAATAACTCCCAATAACTGGAGAAGAAGATAGCTTCTGATCTTCAAGAGGGAAATATCATGAGATTTCCCAGAAGTCTCAGGAGAAAGCCATGCCCACACAAGATGCCTCATCGGCTACTCAATGGCTATCTTCAGATTAACAAGCTAGACTCCACCCCTATATCTCAATCATGAAATTAGCATAAGCACATAACCGCCACCACGCCCCCCCCTCAAAAAAAAGTGAAACTTTCAGTGTATCACTTATGCACAAGACTTGTCAACTGCAATTGATAAAGTTTGAAGCCAATTTAGATCTTCAACTTGCTGGTTGATTATATAGGAAGACATTTTGTCTGTTCTGTCTTTCACTGTTTTAGTAGACAATGGCAACTCTTTAAACTTTTTAGGATATCATCTTTGTTCTTAAAATCCCTAAATAACTCTTCTGATGCATTTATGAAACATTTTATGTATTCACCATCTGCATATGATTTCCTTCTCTTAGCAATCTCTTGACTAACCACTAAACTTGCAAAATTAGCATTGTTGGAAGATTGCATCCAGTGATTAAATACAGACCTAGATTTTTCTGGACTCTTCTGAAGTTCCTCAATTGCTTTCTTCCTTGCATCACTGATGGGATGTTTATTACCAAATGACACGTGTTTAGTTGTAAAGTGTCTCATATGATTTCTTATTATGTGCCAACTTTTCCTTACAAATAAGTTAGGTCAGAAGATCATATAAGTTCTGAATAAATGTGAAAGTGTTGATTCATTCAAATTTAAATTCACGGTTTTTATCTTCCGTTTTTCCTTGCTTTTTCTTTGAAGCCATGTCAAACAGGGCACCTATAAAAATGTTTCATTTTAAAATAAATCCACCAACACCAAATAATGAACACTCCGTCTATAATTGATTGAATAAAAGTACCTGCAGATCCTGCAGTGTAGATCGGTTTTGCAGCTTCACAGCTGATTCAGAAGATCGGCGTATGCGGGCTTGGCTGAAATGACTGTTGTTCATGAGACTGCAGACTGTCGCTGGCGCCTCCCCTGCACTGTGTATCCGCCCTGCGCCTCCGCTGCATCTCCCATAGCCCAAAGACCACCCACTCCTGCCCATTTTTGCTTTGGACAACAAAAATGTCATCACCCTGTAAGGGTGAGCCCGCACCTGGAAAAAACAAAATCAAGGGGCTACAGAGCCATTTGTGGATCGTGAGCCGTGGTCTGCGGACCACTGCTCTAGGTTTTCTTCCTCCATTTTACTCTCAAAGTTTCACTGAAACCTATCTATCATAGGTGACCCTTCTAGTATTGCAAACACTTATGGCCTCCCTTATAACATGACAGCTGCATGCAAGTCACCGCAAAGTAACAAACTGACAAATTAGTTTATGCTCTGATATAATATAGTGATTTGTGGTTATTGTTTCTTATGTATCTTTTACTATCCATTTACTGTTACTCTTACTTTATATGTAACAAGTGTTTTTAGTTAGGCAACATAGGACTTGCTTTTTTATCTTTTTAAGTTGGATACATAAGTTTAATTCTTTTTTAAAAGATCATTTTATTGGGAGCTCGTCCAAATCTTATCACAAGCCATTCATCCATCCATTGTGCCAAGCACATGTGAACGTTTGTTGACATCGTCATTTTCAAAATATTTTCTTTCTACTTGAGACCTTGTTCTCAGTTTCTCATTACTCTCCTCTCTCCATCCCTGACCCTCCTTCCCTCATGAACCCTTAAAAATTTATAAATTATCATTAGTTTTTTTCACATCTTACACTGACCAATGTTTCCCTCTACCCACTTCTCTGCTGTTTGTCCCCCTGGAAGGGAGTTATATGTCCATAGAAAATTGTCATTGGCACCCCCCTTTCAACCCCTACTTTCTCCTTCCCCTCCTAGTATTTCTACTTTCAATATTGGTCCTGCGGGGTTTATCTATCCTGGATTCCCTGTGTTTCCAGCTCTTTAATCTATATCCATGTACAGATGGTCTAGCCAGATTTATAAGATAGAATTGGGGTCACGATGGAGTGGGGGAGATGGAGCATTAAAGAACTAGAGGAGAGTTGTATATTTCATCAGGGCTATACTGAATCCTGACTGGCTCATCTCTTCCTTGTGATCCTTCTGAAAAGGTTTGTCCAATTGTCTACAGATGGGTTTGGGTCTCCACTCTGCACACCCCCTCATTCACAAGCAAAGATGGTGAAGGAAGATGATGGTGCTCAGCTATCAAATCTCGTTTTCTACCTCAGGGGTGGGGAACTTTTAATCTGTCAAAGGTGTTTGGATATTTATAACATCATTTGACTTAATAACTATTATATTTAATGTGGTGGCCTACCACTTGACTGTCAGATTGCTATACTGGTGCCTGGTGTGTTTCAATAATGTGGGAAGCAATGTCACTGATATTTTAAATATCAAAGTGAACAGGTTTCAATGGAGCATCCATACTGTCAGAAACTGTCAGATACTAAAGGTCAAATGAATGAGAGCAGAACATTTTCAGAGATAATGCAGGACAATGTGCCCTTGTGTCAAAAGGCTTAAAATGCTACTGAGGAAGAGCTGGTTTCTCAAAGAGAATTGACCATGGTGATGTAAATGGAGTGAATTCTAGAGGAGGAATCTTTGTGGTATTCATTTACTTGTAGGGCACAATCCAAGATAACAAAATTAGATGCAAAAAACTAATAATTGGAACTTGGGATGTATAAGTATGATTTGAAAAGATTTGTAAGTCAGAAAGAATGAAATAGAGAGCATAAAAATTAATATCCCAGGCATTAATGAGATGAAATGAACTGGTATTGGACATTTTGAATCAGATAATCTTGGTTTACAATGCCTGCAGTGACACAATCAAGAGGAGTGAGATTGCACTTGTCATCAAAAATGACATTTCAAAATCTATCTTGAACCACAATGCTGTCTGTGCTATCTGCCTTCAATAAATCTAATCAATAAAACTATTATTCATATTTATTGCCCAACCAAGAAAACTAGTGATTAGGAAATTGAAGAGTTTTATGAATGTCTTCAGTCTGAAATTGATCAAACATATAATCAAAATACATTAATAATTATTGCTGATTAGAATATAAACTAGAAAAAAGACAAAGGAACATTGTTCAAAAGTATGTTCTTGGTGTTGAAAGCAAACATGGTTATAAAATGATGCAATGGTATAAGACCAATGACTTGTTCATAGAAAATTCAGTTTTCAACAACACAAATGGTGATTATACACATGGACATCTCCAGTTGGAATATACAGAAATAAAATTGACTGAAGTCGTTGGAAGAGGCAGTTGAGATTCTCAATATTATCAGCTAAAACCAAGACAAGGCTGACTGCAAAATGGGTTATCAATTGCTCACATGTAATCACAGGTTGAAGCTGAAGAAATTTAGACAATGATACAAGAACCAAAATACAACATTGAGCATATCCCACTTAAGTTTTGAGAGAATCTCAAGGTCAACTTGCACTAAACACTAATTACAGAAATCCTGATGAGCTGTTGGAGGACATAGAAACTTCATTCATGAAAAAAAATCCATGAAAATGGCAGCATAAAAACGATTAGTATGGCTGTCAAAAGAGACTCAGAAACTTGCTTTTAATTTTAGACTAGCTAAGGCAAAGAGAAGACAGTATGAAATCAAAGAATTTACCAGAAAACTTCAAAGGGTAGTTCAAGAAGTCAAAGTAAAATAGTATATTTAGGTGCATATGTAATGTATTATATTGAAATGTAAAAGTCTAGAGTTAGCAGATGAAAAATGAAGAATACACCCAACATGTTTTAAACTGAATGAATTCAAGAAAAAGCTCAAGCCTCAAGTTTCAATATTGAAAGATTCTGTGGGCAAAATATCGAATGATGCAGGAAACAAGAGAAGATGAAAAGAATATGCAGAGTCACTGTACCAAAAAGAATGCATGGACATTCCACCATTTCAAGATGTAGCATAGGAGTAAGAAGCAATGCTACTGAAGGAAGAAGTACAAGACAGATGCACTGAAAGGATTAGCCAAAATGAAAGCTCTGGGACTTTCCACTGGAATGTTTCAGTAAGCAGATGAAGCACCGGCTGCATTTACTCATCTACACCAGAACATTTGGAAAAGAGGTACTTGGTCCACTGACTGACTAGAAGAAATCTGTATTTATACCTGTTCTAAAATGTGAACATTTTAGAGCAGTATCATTAATAGCACATGAAAGTAAAATTTTACTGAAGATTATCCAACAACAGTAGCAGCCGTTCTTCTACAGGTAGCTGTCTGAGTTTCAGGCTGCGATCAGAGGTCTCAGAACAAGGGACATAATTGCTGGTGTCAGATGGATCTTGACTGAAAGTAGAGAAGGTCAGAAAGATGTTTACTTGTGTTTTACTAAAGTAGGTCAAGGCCTTCAATTATGCAAATTATAACAAATTATGGTTAGCTTTTAGAACAGTGGTCCTCAACCTTCCTAATACCACAGCCCTTTTATGTTGGGATGACCCCCAACCACAAAATTATTTTTGTTATTTCATAACTGTAATTTTGCTACTTGTATAAATTCGGCAACCCCTGTGAGAGGGTCATTCCATCCCCAAAGGAGGTCACAATCCACAGGTTGAGAACCAAAGCTATAGAAGAATGGGAATTTCATACCACTTAATTGTGCTTACGTAGAATCTGTATATGGCTCTAGAGAGAAGTTATGTGAACAGAACAAAGGAATAGTTTTTGTTCTTTAAAAAGAGATAGTTAAAATAAAGAATGTTTGTGGCTCAGTATTATATCTTTTCACTATATTTATTTAATCTGTATGCTGAGTAAATAATCAGAGAAGTATAATTCCATGAAGAAGAACGTAGCATCACAATTGGAGAAAGGCTTATTAATAACTTGTGATATGCAGATGACACAACCTTGCTCCCTGAAATGGAGCACTACTTGAAGCACTTGCTGTTAAAGATCAAGGTTTGCAGTGTGGATTGCAACTCAACGCAAAGAAGACCAAAACATTTGGTGTGAACCTGTACCAATTTGTAACATCATACTAAACAGGGAAGAGATTGAGGATGTAAACATTTTTTCTTGCTGGTTCCACAATCAGTGCTCATGGAAGGAATAGTCAGGTGCTCAAGCAATATATTGCATCGGGTAACTCTGTTGCCCAACACCACTTTTGAGTATTACTTTGAGGACTTAGATAAGCCTAATCCAAGTCGTGGCATTTTTAATTGCCTCATATGTGGGTAGAAGCTGAACATTGAATAAGGAAGACTGAAGAAGAAGCCAGGTAGTTAAATTCTTGTGCTGGCAAAGAATATGGAAAATACCATGGCCTGACCAAACAAAACTCTTGAAAGAAGTACAGAGACTGCTCCTTAGAGGTAAGAAGGGCAAGACTTCATCTCATATATTTTGGGCATGTTTTCAGGAGACCCCTATCGCTGGAGAAGGAAATCATGTTTGATAAACTTCCGGGTCAGCCAAAAAAAGGGGAAGAGTCTTGAAACAATGGATTGACAAATGAGCTGCATCTATGGGCACACGTATAACCAAAGGCACAATTGTGAGGCTGGCAGAGGATGAAGCAATGTTTCCTTCTGCTGTACATAGGATATCTATGAGTCTGAGCTCATTTGCCTGCATTTATAGCTCACACGCCAGAAGCCCCTCACCTCTGTAATGGTACAGAAACTACCTCCATGTAGAAAGACTTCCTTCAAGCAGAAATGTATTATTTTATGTGGTTTCTTTCTCTAAAGGACCAGCCCTTATATTTACAACTGCTAACTGTCTATAAATAGTTTTTCCATGGCTGGTGAAGTTATAGCATATAGTGTTATGCTGCAGGAGGTGAGTTTGATATCAGTTAGTTGGATAGTGGAAGTCTAATTTCTTGTTTTGCTGTAACATTTAATGTTTATTGTCCTTATGTACATTGTTTTCTAAAATGAGTTAATTCTATATTCTTTGAAGAGTTCAACTATATATTTTACACATACAAGCTATGTGAACTTCAGTTAATTGTTAAGTTTCCTGATGAATGGATTCCCTTGATCCTTATGGGAATGATAAGACTCATAGCATGAACCCATAAGTTACTAGAACTTATCAAATATGTAAAGTTCAGTCCTTCAAAAGCCTTAGTGGTGTCATGGTGACATATTCAGCTATTAATCACAAGGTCAGCAGTTCAAAACTACCTGCTTCTCCTTGGGAAAAGGATGAGATTTTGAACTCCTATAAGGAATTAATTTCAGAAATTTACTAGGTCAGTTCTGCCCTGTCCTACAGGGTACCTGTAAGTCAGCATCAACTCAATGGCAGTGTATTTGGTTTGGTCCTTACAAGGTGGCTGATAAATTATAGCTCTCTTTCCTTACATTTATAAAATATTATTTATAAAATATTAATACAATGCATCAGTTTGAGAAATTGAACATTTGCTTCTGATTTATAAAATAGTAATGACAGTTTGGGAAATTAAAATTTAACATTAGTAGAATTTTATAGTGAGCTGTGTTTTTTCTTTAGTTGATTTTAAAATAATCTTATCACACCTCTAAACCAAACAACCTATATCCACGTTAAGCCACTGACCTCATACTAATGCATTTTAATTATTCTATTACAGCATCAGAAAGTATACTGATGTGCCCTCAATGCCAACATTTAATTGACTACTTATGTCAACAATAAATTTATCTAGCACCATTAAAAAACCACAAAGAATTAAAAAGTGCACATAGAATATCATGTAAATCACTTCTCTTCCTGGCCCTTACGCACAATTATACACCTAACCACACAGAGAATTTTGATATTCCATTGCCATTTCAAAGCCAACATATGCATGCCATTCCTTTTACTCACTAATACGATAGAATACAGGCCCTGATAAACCAGCCAATATATATTCCGAGTGCCAAGCAAAGCTTGTGGTCTTCCAGAATAACCCAAATTCCAACTTCTGCTAGTTTGGCTTTATAAAATAAAAGCCAGTGGAGTCATAGATGTGACCTGGGGAAGGGGGGTACAGCGGCAAGAAAGAGACCATCTCATCTCACTGTGTGAATTATCTTAGACTACTTGAGCTGAGCAGAATTGCACCTCAGAGAACAATACTTCAAAACAGCAAGTGACTATTGGTCAATTTACTCAGTGCCTTAGTGGCATGGATTTGATTAAGAGTTATATTCATAGTCTCACAAGATGCTGCCTCTTTGTTTATAAAGCAAAATACAGTGTCCAAAAGGAAGGTTTTGTCCCCTGGCTTCTTTATTCCTTCTGCTATACCCAAGGTAATGTGTGAGATACTGCATAATAAACATTAATGTTAGAATCAAGGGGGAAAGGGGAAATCACCAAAACAATAATTAAAATATAATGCTGTTCAGGCTTTTAAAGAGACAAACGTAGCATGGTACTGGGTTATAAATGAGAGGTGATAGATGTAATTGGGGATAAGAGGTTAGTGAGAGCAACACAAAGTCTTGAAGATTACTTAGACATCTGTTGGGAAAAAAGATGATATTTCCCTTTCCAGCAGGAAAACTATATGCAAAAACATTGACATGAAAGAATTGTGTTCCAGGAATAACAAGCAGATTGAAAAGCAGCCTAAATGTAGGCCATGTTAAAAGGGGTAGCATAAAAAATGTGGGAGGAGAAATAAGCAGAGACCTAGTAAGAGGACTTGCATCTCTCAGCTCAAAGAAAGGGGCCACAATTTGCACCATGATAACCCCTATGGCCTTAGAATATGGCGCTAACTTGCCCCAACTGTTCTGATCTTTTACCTCCAAAGGACACTGTCTACTTCAACACCACTTCATGATAACTCACACTACTGCTTATGCTAGGCTAGTCTTAAGTTCTCTTTCTCTAGCTGACACTTTTTTCCCAAACCATTTTATTAGGAGCTACTCCAGACATCATACCATTCCATAGTTCATTTGTCTCAAGAAGTGCTGTACCTTTGTTACCAAAAATCAGTTTCCTATACTTTCTTCCTTCTTGGAATTTCTTGATACAATCCCCCTCCCCCATGTCCCTTCCCTTCACATAACCTCCAGGAACCTTTATTCTACTTATTGTCTCTGTAGAGTCACCTATCCTGAGTTTGGTATACTGCAATTTTTTTTTTAAAAAAAACACATAACAAAGAGTCGAGAAGGCTATCAACAATAACAAAATACACTCGAGATTAACCCTAATATGAGAAAAATATTGAACACTGGATCAAACCCAAAGTGTATCATAAGAGAGAGCAAGGGAATCTTAAGTTTTTAACCATTTAAGGAAGATTTATCTTTTTAATCTATTAGAATCATTTCTCTAATACTTTCTCTGATGACTAGGTTATTCTGACACTAATGAGAGGGGGACATTGAAGAAATGTAGGCTATCTACATATTGCAATACTGGATTTTTAATTTGTATAGAGTACTTTTTATGTGACTTGATGCTTTTTGCACAAACAGTGGGAGTTGGTGACCAAGAAAAACTTTTAATAATTTTCAATGACCTGCATGACACATATGGTATCTTAATATAGCAAGTAGGGCATTGAAGAAGTAAATAAATGTTAGTCCACATATAGACAGTTCAATACTTGGTATAACTATCTTCTGCTTCTTTACACTCTATGTAGTTTCAGTCATAAGTCCTCAGGTTACAGACGGGTTTGAAATAGAGTCTCATTCATCTAGTGGGTATTCCATAGCCCATCCCTCTTATATAGCTTTGGAATGTGCTGTGTGCCTTGAATTCCAGGATTCACTGTCCCAGTGTTCTATGGGCCATGACCTGGGTCCCCACAGGGTGTACAGAAACTTCTACCAATGTGGTTTATTAAGAGCCTATTACCAGACATGCTTCCACCTTAAGGCCCTTAAAAGTATTGTTAGTCATTTTCCACCAGCTAGATTGTGGTCTGCCACCTTTTTCTACCAACGGACATGAAAATAGATGTGTATGCTCTCTTTCTCCCTCCTGAGGTGACTTTCCCATCAGTATCCCTATTATCATATGATAGGAATGTCTGCCATTCTAGATGGACCTTGTCATAATTTTTCATGGTTACCACAAAGTGGCCATCCTCACCTCCCCCTCTGTCAAAAATCTGATTCCAGTCAACATGAGGAGCACTCCATCAAAGTTGTCTTCAAGATACACACATAGAAAGGGCGATGCTTGGTTCATGAGCCCTAGTCTTCAGAGCTTCTTGGCTACCCTGACCAGCAGATTGAATGAACTGAAAACCTGAACCTGCTCCCATCCTGCTGCTATCTCTAAAACAGTAGTGAACAACAAGTGTTGGAAAGGATGTGGAGAGGTTGGAACACTGCTGTTAAATTTGTAAATACATTTAACCACTGTGGAAAGCAATAAGGTGATTCTTAGAACAGTTGGCAATAGAAATACCATATGACCTATGTATTGGTCTGGGTATACTAGAGAAATAAATTCATAAACACACATATGGATATAAGAGAGTTTCTACAAAGGGTTGTTTTATATAAAGTTAAAATTTAATATAAATTATATATATATATATATACATACATACAGGATTTGTGATTGACTAACTTCACTCAACATAATGTTTTCCAGATCCCTCCATGTCATCAGGTGTCTTATGGTTTCATCACTGTTTTCTAGAGATGTGTAGTACTTTATTGTATGCATACACCAACATTTTTTATCCATTCTTCTACTGATGGGGATTTGGGCTATTCCAATATTTTGTTATTGTGAACTGTGCTGTAATGAACATGTCTGTTTGTGGTCTGTCTCTGGTTTCTTTGGTGTATATGGCCAGAAATGGTATTTCTAGGTTGTGACAGTCACCTAATCCAGTGTCAATTTGAGGATTATTGGTATAGGGGTGGAGTCTAGCCTGTCAATCTGGAGATAGCCAATGAGACCTCTGTGTGGGTCTGACCTTCTCCTGAGAATTCTGGGAAATCTGGGACTTCCTTCTTGGAAGCAGGAGACACTCTCTCACTCCCTTGGAGATGCTTGATTGACAAAGCTGACTCTCTGCAAGATGTTGCAGCTTGAAAGACACTAGTGCACAGGTGTTGGACAACCACATGGATGCAACCTGACCACTGAAAGCAGAGAAGCCACAGAGAGAACCCTGCCAGCCCTGAGATGATTACAACATCACTGGATCCAAAGAATTTCTGCCATTGGCCTGTAATCATCTTGCATTTGGCATCATTGCATGTTTTGTGAGTCTGAAGACAGTTCTATAGATTGCTGTTGGACATGTGGGCTAATATTGGACTTATGACCTTGGACTGGACTGGTTTGGGATATTATCTTAATGTCCACTTACTCTTTATATAAAACTCTCTCTTATATCCATATGCGTGTTTTAGAATTCATTTCTCTAATCTACCCAGACTAATACATAGGTCATATGGTATTTCTACTGCCAGATGTTCTAAGAATCACCCTATTGCTTTCCACAGTGGTTAAATGTATTTACACATCTACCAGCAGTGTATTATAATTGTACTGACCTCTCCATATCCTTTCCTGCATTTGTTGTTCTCTACTTTTTAAAAAATTGTCCTATGGTTGGGGATTTTAGATGAAATCTCATCCTTGTTTTGATTTGCATTTCCCAGATGGCTAGTGAACAAGAGCTTTCCTCATGTGCTTGTTAGCTAATTTGGGTGTCATCCTTTGTTAATTGTCTATTCAGAGCCTTTGTCTACCTTCTAAGAAGGTTATTTGAGCTTTTCTTATTGTGGGATTACAGTACTTTGTAGATTGAAGCACTAGTTCTTTGTCCATTATGTCATTGCTAAATAACTTCCTAAGCTGTAGGCCTTCATTTTACTCTTTTGATAAAATCTTGTTGGTGTACGTGTTTTATTTTAATGGTTTTCATTCATCTATTTAGTCTTCCACTGTGGGTGCTACCTTTGCTATACCTCGTAACCCATGTATGCCTTGCAACAGAGCCCTTAGATTTCTTCTAATTTTCTTATTGATGATCTTGCTAGATTTGGATTTTTAATTTAGGTATCTGATCCATCTAGAGTTCATTTGGTGCATGGGGTGAGTTATGGGTCTTGTTTTAGTCTTTTGCAGATGGATATTCATTTTTTTCAGCACCATTTATTGAAGAGGACAGGCCCTTCCCTTCTAATATTTATTGGGCTTTTGTAAAAACCAGTTGTTTTGTGCGGATTCTTTCTCTAGGTTTTCTGTCTTGTTGCATTGGTCTATGTATCTAATATTAAACCAGTACCATGATGCTTTGACAACTGTAGCTATGCAATTTGTATTGAGGTCAGGTAATGCAGGACCAACTACTTTGCTCTTTTTGAGTTGTTCTTTTCCTATCCTGGGCTAATTCCTCTCTATATGAAATTAGCAATTAGTTTTTTCTATTTATTTAAAGAATATTGTTTAGATTTGGATTGGGATTGCATGAATTTGTAGATTGCTTTAGGTAGGATTAACATTTTCACAATATTGAGGCTTCTTATCCACAAACATGAGATATTCTTCCATTTGTGTAGATCACTTTTGGTTTCTTATATTAATGTTCTCGGAGTTTTGTTTGTACAGGCATTTTGTTTCTTTTGCTAAGCTTATTGCTAGGTATTTCAACTTTGTGGGGCTATCGTGTATGGTCTTGTTTTCTTAATGTCTTTTTCAGATCTCTCATCACTAGTAAATAGGAGTTAAATCTTATATCCTGATGCCTTACTAAATTCCTTAATTGTTTCTGTGATAGGTAGGTTTGTTGTGCCAACATGGTCAATGAACACATGTGAGACTAATTGAAGGACAGAGAAATAAATGGCTCTGTGAGGATTGCCTTTCTCGCTCTTGCTCCTGGATCTTTTTACCAGTGTGCAGCTGGTTGCCTTGCTTCTTCTGTGCCTCCATTTGCTAGCTACACTACACTAATCCATGGGCCATGTTGCATTAAGTTGATGTTCCTTCACGCCCAGCTTCACCATGCTACGGAAATATACATCTCTTGAGCTGGGGTCTGTTAGATCCTGTCATCTGGCTGACTGTTGGTGACCTGCCTTGCTGTTTGCTGCCTGTGGCCAGATAGCATGGATTGCTCTATGTAGGACTACCTGGCGGCCCTCAAGACTTGAAGGACAGCCAGTGTATTATCTGTCTCATGGAAGTGAGTTGCACTGAACCATTTGTAACTGCTTTATAGATTAATTGACTGTTTATTTCTTATGTTACATATCTATCTATCTATCTTTCTCTCTCTATATATATATAATTATAATATCGTGGTTTTGTTTCTCCAGGAAACCCTGTCTAACAGTTTCCAACAATCCTATAATTGAGAATTTAGAGTTCTCTCTCTATAAAATAATACCATCTGCAAATAACAAGTTTTACTTCTTTTTTTTTTTTTTTGCCTAATCATACTTCTTTAATTTTTCATTGTTGTCTTATGGTTCTGGCTAGAATTTCTAGCACAATTCAAATAAGAATGGTGATAAGGGACATCCCTGTCAAGTTTCTATTATCAGTGGGAAAGTGTTCAGCTTTTCCCCGTTATGTGTGACATTGGACATAGGTTTGTCAGCTATGGCCTTATTGTGTTGGCATTTCCGTCTGTTCCTATCTTATTGAATGCTTCAATTAGGAATCATATTGAGTATTATTCTGAATCAATTAGTATGAGCTTGTGGTGGTTATCCTTCATCTTTAGTAGTGGATTATATTGATCATTGATCAAATGTAGAACCATTATTGCAACCCTGGTATGAATCCCACTTGGTCATGATGCATTATTTTTTTGATATATTGTTGGATTCTTGGACAGAATTTTGTTGAGAATTTTTTTCAGCTATGTTAATGAGGGGTATTGGGCTGCAATTTTCAATCTTTGTGAGATCTTTGCCTGGTTTTGGTATCAAGGTTCTGCTGGCTTGTCAGAATGAGTTTAGAAGTTTGCTGTATCATTCTACATTCTGAAATTGGTTGGGTGGAATTGGTGGCAGTTACATTTTGAATACTTTGTGGAATTTTTCTTTGAAGCTATCTAGTTAGGCTGTTTTTGGTGGGGAGTTTCTTAATGAACTTGACTATTTGTTATTTTGCTATGAGTCTGTTCAAGTTTTTGATGTCCATCTGAATTAAATTGCATAAAGGGTGTATTTCTAGGTTCTTGTCCTTGTCATCTAGATATTTTTTGAAGCATACTTTATGGTCCTTCATATGGTCTAGTTTAGCATATGTGCCATGTGCATTGGAAAAGATCCAGTGTGTTGATGGTTGGATAACTATGAATATGTCTAGGAGGAAGAGTTGTTTGATTGTGTTGCTCAGCTCTTGAATTTTTCTACGGAGTTTCTTTTTCATTGATGTATTTTCCTTGAGAATGGTTTGTTAAAGTCTTCTATTATCATTGCCAATCGAGTTATTTCTCTTTTCATTTCTTCAGGATCTGGTTAGTGTATTTCAAGGGTCTTTTGTTGGGAACAAATATGTTTATTATGGTTATATGTTTTTAGTCTATCGATTCTTTGATCATTATGCAATACCCATTCTTTCTTTCATTGGATCATTTATTTTGAAGTCTATTTGTTGCAGATTAATATAGCCAGTGCTACTTTTTGATATTTTTAGCTGTCCTTAGCTTGGTAAGCTTTTCACTATTCGTTGACCCCTTAGTCTGATTATGTCTGGGAGTTTGAGGTATGTCTCTTGTTTTCTAATCTAACCAGTTACTCTGTCTTTGATTGGTACCATAAGTCCATTGACAGTCAGTACTATTAATGCTAAATGTAGGTTCGTTTCTATCATACCTCATTATTTGAGTTTGTTTGATATTTTTCTTTCTTTTTTGGAGTGTTTTATTCATGTCTTTGTTTCCCTTCTAGAACTGTGTTGTTTGAGGTACTGGTTAAAGGGTGTTGACTTCTGGGTGGTGTTACACACTGGAGAGCTCATGTTTATGTGCTGAAGTTGTGATTATCTGACCATTGAGATATGGTGTTTGTGTGTGTGTAGCATGGCTTTGTTTTTACAAATTCTCTGAATATTTTCTTGCTTGATTATACTTTTATTTCTCCTTCATATTTTATGGACAGATTTTTTTACAATATAGGATTCTTGGTTGGCAACTCTGCCTTTCAAAGTTTGGAATAAGTTGCTTTATTTCCTTCTTTCCTGCAAAGAAGTCAGGGTTTATTCTTTTCCATTTCCCTTTCCACATGACTGTTTTCTCTCTCTACCTGCTCTCAAGGTTCTCTCTTTTTCCATGAAGTTGAAATATTTGATTACTATATGTCCCAATGTTTTTAAGGATCAGAGGGGCAGCATAACTATTTGATGTTCTGCATGTTTCCTGGATGGTTGTTAGCTCCGTTGTGATATTGGGAAAATTTTCATCCATCATTTCTTTTACTATTTTTATCTATGGGTGGAGGATATATCTAGTAACCTGCTAACATCATTTATAGATCATCCTGTTCTGATACCCAATGAGAAATAATAAATTATTTTTATAATAATAAATAAAAAGTAATGAATCATTAATTATCTTCAGGGTTTCTTCAGATTCATTTAGGTTTTTGTTGTTAAATTTTTTCTTCTGTTTACTGAATTCTGCATGGATATCTTTGAGTTCACTAATTCTATTTTTCTTTTCTTCCATTCTGTTCTGCTACCTTACTGTTTAGCTTCTAGATTTCTTTAGGTTGTGAAGTTTTTGTTATCTATATTCTTTTTGTTGCTTTCAGCCTGGATCCTCAGATCTATTGTGTGGCCATAAACATCATTTGCCTGTATTCTCTTACTGATAATTAAGGGCTTCATTTTCTTTGTATTCCATTGGGTCTGGGCAACCTTCAGCTTTTGACTTTGTTTCTCTTGATTTTTTGTAGTCACTACACTTTGTTGTTGTTTGTGTGAAATAGTGGTCCAGCTTCGAATGCTGTGCACAGTACTGGTTTGTGGGGTGGGGGTGGGGTGAGAGATGCATTTTTTGGACAACAGGAGGAAGATAAGACAGGAGCTGTAAGTCATATTACATGGAGATGAGGAGGAAGAGGAAATAGATTTAAGGATTAGCACAAATAAGCAACAAAGCTCAAATTTAGGGTTTAAGTGATGGCATTAATATTAAGTAGTCCTCTGGTAAACTACAGTGACTTTTGATAAATTGGAAAGGGGGATTTTTTTAGTGTGCTAGCACTTGTTAATCTATGTGGAAGTGTGTCTCACTGTGAATGGATGAGTTAGTTCTTGAGGTAGTGGTGGGTGGGGTAGGTGGAGAATATATCCAGTAATCTGGCAGTCACTTACAGAACCACTATGTAATATGGGGTGGTGGTGGTGGTGAAGCAGATTGATGTTATTGTTTTTATAACAGAGGACCTTTGCTTTTACAGCACACTCCCTGTTAGCTCCTAGTGAGGGCATGTATCCCTGGAAAATAGTGAAGAAGGATGGGATTCTGCACCGTGCCAAGATAGCTACCCTCTGAGCAGGAATCTCAGGGTAGCAATAGGCTGTAGGAATGGAGGTTGTAGGTGAAGGGGGGTTTCTAGTCAGGAGGAGTTTGGAAGGAGTTAATTCCTAGCACCATGAGTTGCCCAACTGTGGGAGGGGTAGGCACCTAAATGCATTGGTATACTGAGTTCCAGGCTCTCTAGGTTAAAAAACAAACAAACAAAAAACAGCTATGTCTTTTGTTTACAAAAGTGAAAAAAAAAAACTCTTCAAATACCCAGATTTCAGGTCACATATCTGCTTTACCAAGGCACGGTTCTTTACCTGTTGGATTCTATGTGAGAATGGTAGAGTTTGTTGGTAGATTCTATCCTGTGGCCATTGAACCCTTCATGGAAGGGGAGAGATAGCCCAGTGATTGATTGGAAATATGTAGATTAATCAAGGCACTAGGTAATAGAGGGGTGAGGAAGGTTGTAATTGAGGGGTAGTTAGGAAGGGGAGAGTCCCTGCCCAGGTGGGTGTCACTGGTCTTAGGGAGAGGAGTCCACAGAGACTGGCTACTTTACTGAGCTACACCTTTTCCTGGGGATTAAAAAAAGGTTTGTTTGCTTTTAAAAAGTATGTGGGGGAATCCAAATATTCTTATAAGCTTAGAATTCAGGGTAACCATCTGATTTAATAGAATGTGGGTCCTACTTTTTGGTTTCTGTCTGGGGGAGGAAAAGTTCTATGTACTAGTGTTCTATGTAGGAGAAGCCAACTAGCTTAAATCTTCCCACTTTACCTTACATTTTATAATAACTGATTCATAATCTTCCAAGGAGATTAAGAGAAGTGTAACTCAGAAATTGATTTCCTTTAACCCTTTTTTTCACCAATCTGTGGAAATGTTTCTACAGATTATAAAATTGTCACTTGAAGAAGACATAAATGAACTGAGAATAAGTTCAGATTTTCAGCAACATGGGCAATAAAAAATACTGTGACTTATAACATTTCGTTGCGATTTAAGTGGTTTGTAGAGCACATCTGTTTTCTATGCAACAATTCATAGACGTATTTGCTACTTTTCCTTGATTTCACTCCCTACCATGTAGCACCACTCCTCCTATTTTCTCCTTGTCTTTCCTTATTTCTATACAGGTACTGAGGGTAAAAGCATTAATATAAAAAGTCAGAATGAAAGTGTCATAAATAAGTTTGCCAATAATAGTAAAATAATGATAGTAATGTTCCCAGTGGAAAGACATGTATTCATATTTACACATAATAATTTTATGCCAATGTCACAAAGGAATATCACTGTGAATTTAAGTTTGCTTTGTCTTGATATATTTTTGGATCTCCATTAACCTAAAGGGAAATATATTTTGAGCCAGGTATGCCTGCGTTCCATTTCCAGTTTGAATTTCTAACAATGTGCTAGAGGGAAATTTTGCACCTTTTTGAATATCAATGCTTTCATCTCTAAAATAAACACAAGAGTTTAGATTTTTATGAGGGGTAAACAAAGTAAATTTTATTTAATTTAGAATTTTTGTGTTTTTTTATTTGGAAAGAATTTAGACTGAACATCAGAAACCAGGGAATTAATATTTGATTACTCTTGAAGTGAGCTGGTCAAAACAAAATTTTCCACATATTAATTTCTGAGTTGGGCCTTATATTCCTCTCTCTGATGACTCTAGAACTGCTGATTCAAGAAGACATTTTACGTTGACGATCAGTGGAAGGAATGTTACAATGATCAGTAATCGTCAAGGAACTGCATGACATGGACTATGTCAGAAGCAAGGGTTGGATATATTACAAAATATGATATATCTCCCTTTAAAATGGAAGGATAATTAGCTGTTAACTGTTGTGTGGACTTTGGTAAATACGAATCCAAAATTTTGAAAGAGTGAAATAACCATCATTTAAAATTGGGGAAAAGCAAAGGGCACCAAGTTTACTGCTTCTGAGATGCTCTTCAGCCGAGCAGTCTGGCAAGATTGCCAAGATTGACTCTCAAGACATATTAATATGAACATTTATCATTCAAAGCTCAGCTCGACATTGGTTAACTGAAGCCATTTAAATTAAGCAGCTGCACAATTTATATCAGGCATGGAACTTAAGATTTGCCTTTTCAGTGAAGTTCAACCTGAGTAAGCTAGCTCTTTGTCCATAAAATCGCAGACTCTGTATGCTGATTGCAATGTTAGTGTGTCAGTTCAGAATTCCTATCATAGAAAGTGTTCCTTTAATATACTACTCTGCGCTTTGTCTAAAAATGCCTTAATAATTTTTCAAATAAGAACTTCCTCATTCATAAGAATTTTTGTCAGTTTTATTTGTTATAAATATGTTACTGTATTTATATGAAATCTTTTTTTCTCTTTTTCACTTCCGTTCCATTTGTTTTAGTTCTGGTCAGGACTGCAAAAGAGTCTCTTGCTTTTGTAGGTGTCTTCCAATACTGGAAGTCATCTCTGTGTCTTCCTTGGATCTTTTGTTTTACAAGCTGAGCATCCTTGTTCCCTTCAATGTATTTTATCACATAGTGGACAAGTTCTCCTCCGTCTTAGTTGTCTTCTCCACAGTGTAATTCCCATTGTCAATGTGTCTTTCATATTAGTGTGCACGATGGTTTCTTATATTTAACAACAACATATTAACAGTAAAAGAAGAATGCTAGTTAGACAGACCAAAAGTAAAATATTCTATACTTTAAATAACACTATACAAAAAGAAATAAACAATTAAAGATGGGAGAAAATATTTGCAGAACATATATCTGATAAGAGATTTGTGTGTGACATAACTGAAGTACTTTTAATAATAAAGTACAGCTAATTCAATTAAAATGGAATAAAGATTTCTGTACACATTTTAAAGAATCAAATATACAAATATCTAAGTAATAAGCACGTGTATCTATTACATGGGCAGAACTGCTATACAGGATCTTTCTAAAGTATTGCCTAGAAAGGCTATCATTTTGCAGACTAATGTACACCTGATCCAAATCATAGCCTTTCAGGTCACCACATAGTCATGTGAAAGTTGGACAATGAGTAAGGAAGACAAAGATAATTGATGCACTTATATAGTGTTGCTAAGCACATTGAAAATATTGTGATTGGTGTAAACACAGCCAAATGTTCCTTAAAAGGGAGGATGGTGCAGCTTCCTTTCACATACTTTGGACCTGTTATCAGGAGAGAGCAGTCCTTGGGAAAGTACATCGTACATAATCACTTGGTAGGTCAGCAAAAATAAAAAGTCCCTGTGTTAGTCTGGGTATACTAGAGAAACAAATTCATAAACACTCATACGTGTATAAGAAAGAGGTTTATATACAAAAGCACCTGTACATTAAGAAAGCATCCCAACCCAGTTCAGTCCAAGTTCATAAGTCTGATATTAGCCCATATGTCCAATGCCAGTGTATAAAGTCTTTTTCAGACTCACAAAACGCATGCAATGACGCCAAACTCAGGATGACCACTAGCCAGGTGAGTTTAATATCTTTGGATCCAGTGGCATTGTAAACATCTCAGTGCTGGCAGGGGTCTCTTAGGTACTTCTCCAACTTCAGATGTCTGGTTGCATCCATGTAACTTGTCTGTCCCAGGGCGGTAGGGTAGCTCCATGTGGCTTCTCCTCAGGGATGTCTCGCAGGAAGTGAGCCTTGTCAGTAGAGTGAGTGACAGTGTCTCTCCAAGAAGAAATGACCACATTTCCCAGCATTTTCAGGAGAAGGTCACGCCCACACAGAGGTCTCATTGGTTATCTCCAGATTGACACACTAGACTCCACCCCTACCCTCTTAATCCTCAAACTGACACCAGATTAGGTGAATGCCACAGTCCTTCAATGAAGTGGATCGCCACAGTGGTTACATTGCTGGGCTCAGACCTAAGAACATTTGTGAGTATGGCACAGAACCAGGCAAGGTTTTGTTCTGATGGGTACAGGATCACCGTGGGTCTGCACCAACTTAAAGGACCTAACAACAACAATAAGGAAAGGAGAGGATGCTCATCATCAATAGTGATGAGGGACATGTAAATTAAAACTCCAATTGACTGACATTGTACACCCACCAGGATAGGTGTACCAGAGGAAAAAAGCTAGCAACATTGCATGAGGAAAATTTGGAACCTTTCTATTCTGCTTATGGGTTGGTGAAATGTTGCAGGCATAATGGTGTTTCTTCAAAAGGCTACCAAAGTATTATTGAGTGACTTACAATTCTACTTGCAATGAAATATCCAAATCAAACCCCTAGTAATATCTAATATGTTTTGAATTATATAATTTTGTTAATTGTAGAATAGTGTAAAAATAATATATGCAGTATGCAACCTGTTAGGATTGGACTTTTTCCCCATCCAGCAAAATTTTCTGGCATTTCATCAGAGATGTTTTGTCTGTTAATAGTTCTTTATTTCTTCATTTCTGTCTTCCTTTCTCCCTCCCTTTTTCCCTCCCTTTCACTCCTTCTCTTGTGGTGAATAGTATTTAATAGTATTAATGAATCACTATTACTTAACATTTACTAAATAAAGAATGTTTTGTTTGTGGGCGATTTTTACCTATTACATAAAAGTATTCATATAAAGGTATTTAATGTAAATATGTTTTATTATTCTTGCAGTACTAATCCAGAATTGCAATTTCTAAACATTATGGAAGTTCTCTGGGTGGCATGGGGGATAAAGGCTTGATTGCTAATGGAAAGATTGGGTGTTCCAACACACCAGCTCCTCTGCACAAGAAAAAAAACCTGAAAATCTGCTTGTATAAAAATTACAGCAGGCTGAGCCGCGGTGGCGTAGTGGTTGTGCGCGGGACTGCGGCCCACTGGGACGGAGGTTCAATTCCAGCAGTGGGGCTGGGCCTCCTACTCC